>JAODAL010015754.1:0-82786 GCA_025379985.1 Phyllomedusa bahiana | reverse complement strand
TGGGCCGGTTCTGAACCCAGAGGGCTGCAGGATTTTAAAACACTTATGGAGACGGGGGTATTGTGCTTACCCCCCTCCTCCCCCGTCCCGCATAATGCGCACAGTAAGCCGGCGGCAACCGCAGCAAAGAACGTTACTGATGATAATGCCTAGCGACGCCCCTGTTTAGAGGTGTGTTATCAGCAGGAAGACTGGAAACTCCTCCAGTGTAGAACAAGATTAACCCATTATCCTTAGATGAATTGCTCTTGTTATCGCCCTGTCAATCTAGTCTAATCTTTATCTAGGTCTGTCCAGGAAACAGAGTGATCATTCTGGCATTACCTACTATTTGTGATGAGACTACATAGAGATAAGCAGCAGCTGTAGTAAATCCAAAATAGAAAACGTGGTTGGCACTTATTCCATAAAGTAGTGAAAATAACTTAATTATGGATGTTAAAATTCTGCAAGGGCACAGATTCCTGTAACATCTGTGCTCTTATGGAATTTTAAAATCTATAATAAAGTTGTTTTTACTACTTTATGGAATAAGTGCCGACCACGTTTTCTATTTTGGATTTACATTTCTGGCTGAGGAGCTTACAGTCTAGTCTGTGCACTCTCAAAGACAAGATGCCGAGGGAATTACTACACTGGGAGTGGTAAGCACCGTTATCCAATGTTGGACTATTTCTGCTAGCAGCTGCAGGAAGGTGAGCTTAGTTGCCCGATTATCTGGATTTTGTTTAAAGTTCCCCTTTGTACATGATGACTTCCTGGTTTGTCTCTTTGACCACCCCTGTGAGCTCTGAAATCAGCAGTGAGGATTGCTTGATGGTTCTCCTTCCAGACCCACTAAGGATCTGAGAGGTGTAACTTATCAGCACACCCTGAAAGAAGTATTAGTGTATTAGCAGGACCTGATAAGTGTGAAAAAAGCTGCCCCCCCCTCCAGTGCAGAAACAGATTAACCCATTATCCTTTCATGTATAGCTCTTGTCATTACCTTCACAGTTTAGTCTAATAATAATAGAATAATAGAGTGCTCATTCTTCATTACCTATTATTTGTAATGAGACTACATGCAGTAAGCAACCACTGCAGTAAAGTGAGATTAGTTTGTACTATTAAACTGATTTTTTTTATTGATTTTTTTTTTTATATATCACATCTTTTAAAGTTCCACTATGTACATGATTTTGTCTCTCTGACTTCCCCTCTTTAAGTTTTGATAGCAGCATGTGGTTGTTTTATGGTTTTTTTCCCAGGCTATTATCCCTGAGAGAGGAAAAGCATTAGTACAGGCCCTGAAAAAGTGGGAAAAAAGCTTAAAACCCCCCCCAAGCACAAAAAAAGTTTTAAAATTTCCTTTTGTATAGCTCTTGTCTTGCCTTCACTTTTTGTTAATTTTTCCCTCAGCCTGTGCAGAAAAAAAATAGAGTGTCATTCTGTCATTACCTATTTTTTTGTAATGAGAAACTCAATAAGATTTACAAAAAGCTGTCCAGCCACGAAGTCAAACTTGAAAATGTCGATAAAAAAAAAACTTGAGCTTTTTTTAAAAAAAGTTTTAAAAAAAGTATAAACCTGCATGTACAAAAACATCGGGGGAATTTGTTAATCGCCTTTCGGGGGAAACGCCCCCTTAGTCATGATGGACGTGGAATCAAACGTAACTTCTTTTCATCCCCTTAATCAAAAATTGAAAAAGGTAAGTAAATAAAAGCAGGATAATATCAGATAAACAAAAAATACAAACAGACCCCGATAAAAGATAGGAGAGGAGGCTTTAAAGACAAAAAAGAAAAAATTTTGAGGAAACATAATATCCTTTTTTTTTGAACCCCGGGAGACCTGGTGTTTGCTGGAAATCCCACCAGGCCCCCGGGATGGATTTTTTTTCTCTATACCCCCCCTTTTTTGGTTTAGGACTTTTCTTCTATGCCCTTCAGAAAAAAAGCAAAGACGCAGCATGGAAACCCCCAAAAACGCGGGCCTGAAAATTGTGAATTCAGCTCCCTTTTAAAGTCGGAGATGTGTTCCAATGCGGTTGGAGGTACAGACCACATATGTAGAGAAATGCCCCTGCAATTTTAATTCGCCAATATACTCAGAAGAGCGAAGAGCCTTAAAACAATACGGGTAACCCGACCTTATCTTTTGCAAGCGGTAAGGGGGGAGCGATTGTTTTGCTCAATTCAGGACTATATAAAATCTTGAATGAATTGATGTTAAATGACACCAGTATTTATCAGAAAATTACTTACGATCCCACTTGTCATCTTCAAACCAAATTACGTAAAACTTCTGGATTATGGCATACAGCAAGGAGCTATTTCAGATAAATTAGGGGAGAAACTCTTTGTCGAGTTTCCCATCATTCCTTTCCTACATTCCCCTCCTAAGATTCATAAGGAGGTGTTCCCCCCTCCTCTCCGCCCATTTGTCAGTGGAATAGGTTCCCTGACTGAACATCTAGGTGAATGGTTAGACAGCCTTCTTCAACCCATGGTTCTGTCCATTACTGGGTATATCAGGGACACTAAAAGCTTGGTGACAATTATGACCCAGGCTTGTTGGAATTCTGGTTCTTCATGGCTTGCTTGTGATGTAGTAGCCCTTTACCCCTCCATTCCACACGACAAGGCAGTTACCATATTACACCATTTTTTTGTCTAAATATAGTAGATACACTAAGGAAATTAATGAATTCATTGTTTTGTCGGTAGACTTTCTACTTACTAATAGCTACTTTTCCTTTGATAACAATTTTTATATTCAAAAACAGGGGGTCTCTATGGCTGCCAAATGTTCCCCGGCACTCGCCAATATTTATATGAGCATCTGGGAGGAAGCATTTTTACTGTCTGATGACTGCCCTTTCTCCTCCCACATCAGGTGGTAAGGAAGGTACATTGATGACCTCCTCCTGGTGTGGGAGGGGGACGAGTCATAGGCAGCATCATTCAATGAATATATTATTAGCAACAGTTTCAATTTGAAATTCACACACTCTTGGAACAAAAACTCTATTTCATTCTTGGATATCATGTTAACAGGAGCAGTGGAAGAAGGTGTCATCGGATCTCCCTATAGAAAAGCAACGGCAGAGAACTCCCTTCTATCTGCCAGCTCCTTACATCCCCGACATGTCACGAATAACATTCCCTTTGGGGAACTTACTCGTATGAAAAGAAATTCCTCTACTGAGGAAATTTTTTGGGAACATTCCACTAATACTATTAAAAGGCTAAGATCGAGGGGTTATTCCAATAAATCTTTAAGTAGAGCCCTGTCCAAAGTTTCGGCACTTTCTAGGGATAGTATGTTGACATCACACCAACCTAATCCTATGCGTAATTCTGCTTCCGATTTGATCACTTTTACTACAACTTATAGCTCCCAATACAACAAAATTGTTAAAATCATTAAAAACAATTTACCCTTACTGTATGGTCAATCCAACATGAGAGCTATTATTAAAGATAAAGTCAGGTTCACACCTAAAAAGGCTCCCTCTTTGAGTAACCTACTTTCTCCAAGATTGTTTAGGTCACAGCCCAATACCGCAGAGAGCAATTGGTTATCCACACAGGGTTCTTACAAGTGCGGTCACAATCGATGCATCACATGCAGATATATGCAAATTACTCAATCCCTTCCAGCGACCGCTACGGGTAAAACTTTTGCAATTGATTCTTATATTAATTGCTGTACCCGTAATGTGATCTATTTATATAAATTGCAGTGCATGTTCTCTACAGTATGTGGGCTGTACCTCCAACCCCTTAAAAACTCGCATTCGGAGACACATCTCCGACATTAAAGGAGCTGAATTCACACATGTGTCCATGGCATCGCGTCATTTCGCGGTTTGCCATGCTGGCAGTCTTGCTTCTTTTTCATGCATGGGCATAGAAGTAGTCCGTAAACCAATAAGAGGGGGTGATATGAGAAAAAAAATCCTATCCCGGGCGGCCTGGTGGATATTCCAGCTTAACACCAGGTCTCCCGGGAGTCTCAACAAAAGACAGGATATTATGTTTCACTACTAATTATTTCTTTCTTTATGTCTTTAAAGCCTCCTCTCCCTATCTTTATCGTGGGTCTGTTTGTATTTTTGTGTTTATCTGATATTATCCTGCTTTTATTTACTTACCTGTTTTCAATTGTTGATTAATGGTGGATGCAAAAGGAAGTTACGTTTGATTCCACGTCACATCATGACTAAGGGGGCGTTCCCCCGAAACGCGTCGATGTAACAAGTTCCCACGATGTGTTTGTACATGCATTGGTTTATACTTTAACTTTTTTCAAATAAAGCTACAAGTATTTTTTATCGACATTCTCAAGTTTGAACTTCAGAGGCTGGACAGCATCTATTGTAAATCTGCTTGTCTTTCGGGAGCTGGTTCATCTTCCAAAGTCTGGGTGAGCTGTAACACATTTTTTTCCTTTTTTTGCTTACATGCAGATAAGCAGCCACTGCAGTAAAGTGAGATTAGTCTGCCCTATTAAATGTATTTTTTGTAATATCAAAATTTTTAAAGTTCCACTATGTACATGATTTTGTGGTTTGTCTCTCTGACTTCCCCTCTTTAAGTTTTGATAGCAGCACTGATAGTTGCTTTATGGTTTTCTTCCAGGCTGATTATAGCCTGAGAGAGGTAAGCATTAGTAGCAGGACCTGATAAGTGTGAAGAAAGCTTGAAACCCCCCAAGCACAGGAAAAGATTAACCCATTATCCTTTCATGTACTGCTCCTGTCACGGCTATACGAGCATGGGTCTGGAATTTCTTGGGGGTTATATGTATAAGGGTGGACTGCTCTGGGGTCTATATCTTTTACGTGTGCTCTGTATTTATTTCGGGGTCTTCCGAGGGGCATAAGCACTATTTGTAGGCCAGGGTTTGGCCTGGCATGAAAAAAAAAATGCAGCGCAAGAATTTTTAATCCCTTATTTGATTGAATGCCATGATGCAATGCCAGATCCATCACACAACGGGCACTAATGGTACCTCCCCCACCAGGTCCCATAAACTTATTACAGGGTCTCTTTGTGGTGTCTACATGTGGTCGTCGCTGTGAAGGACAGAATAGAGCTGCGGGATTCTTCTTGTCAAATCTAAAAGAGCGGCCACCAAAGGCTCCGAGCCAACACTGACTCCAGTGCGAGAAAAGCCTTGAATCATTCATACCTAGACTTGATCGCTTACAGGGAAACATTTTATCAATAGAGGGGACTCTGCAACTAGAGGTTAAGATCTACTGGATCCCCCAACATGGATCTGATGTGTGTGAAGGTTTACAAGTGGGGCACATCTTGCTGGCTACAGTATGACAAAAATATACCGTATATACTCGGCCCAGGCGCTGTTGGCGATCTCTTCAGCTGTATGCAACTCCTCTGGGAGGGCAAACAGCTGAATCTCAAGTCAACCCCGCTGACGTCCTGGTGCTGCCACAGTCTGGGCGCTGGTGGGGTTCGCATTAGCTGTGTGTGACTCCTGGGAGCGCATACAGTTGACTCTCAAGGTACTCGCTGGCGTCCGGGGGCTGCCATGGCCCGGGCGGCGATCTTTCCAACTGTATGCACTTCCTCTGGGAGCGCATATAGCTGAAGACACTATTGCGGAGCAGAGAGCGAGTGCTCCCTGCTCCGCAACAGCACTCTGGAAGGCCGCAAGCAGACTTGCAGCCCTCCAGATTATCCGGCACAGACGGCATGCTATGACATCACGTCCCCTGTACCAGGAAGAAGACGGAGCGCCTCAGAGCAGAGGTGGAGAGAGGTGAGTATTTGTATTTTTGTTTTTTAAAACCCTGCCTCTACCTGCCTATAGCGACATTTACCTGCCTATAACCTGCCTGTGAGGGGACATATACCTGCTTATAACCTGCCTATGGGGGACATATACCTGCCCATGGGGGACATACACCTGCCTATACGGGACACTAAACTGCCTATACCTGCCTATGTAATTTATTGGTATCCCTTTTTATTTTTGAAAATTACCAGTAGCCACTGCCTTTTCCACCCTAGACTTATACTCGAGTCAATAAGTTTTCCCAGTTTTTTGGTGGCAAAAGTAGATGCCTCGGCTTATATTTGGGTCGGCTTATACTAGAGTATATATGGTAATTATTTCCCATTACAGTTTGAACCTTGGCTCAGATCCAGATCACAGGCAACCGTCATCAATCTTCACCTCCACGTCCTCAGAATAGTTTGGCACCGAAGTGATGGTAACGTCCAAAGCCACCTTCAGCTTCTCACAGTGACTGGACAACCCGTCACCATATTCTTTTAGTCAAAATATCAAAATTCTGATTATTTTCTTGTTTTATCTTTAGAGTAGTTGAAGGTTTAATTTTCTAATGAGCTAAAGACGACCAGAATGGTCTCAGAAACCGATTGCCTCCATCAGATTTGCAATATCACTTGTGGTTCAAAGGTAACCAACACAGAAAGTCCCAAACTTGGCTTCTCGTTGACCTGAAGATGGAATCAATGAAATAAGAAGGGATTGAGGGGATTCTGATGTCCGGGGAACATAGCTGCAGACTTCAACAACCGACACCCAGACAGACCACCAATTTCACACAGCATCGCTGCATCCCTCACAGCCAAATTTTGAGGTGGCCGGTCTTGGTGTTGGTTGTTGAAGTCTGTGGCTATGATACAACAGCTGCATTGCCAGACATCAGAATAACTTATGAAGCACAAGAGATATGGCAAATGTGATTGCGGCAATCAGTTTCTGAGACAATTCTGGTCGTCTTTGATCTGCTACATGATAACCTTTCCATTGGAAAAACTTGCTGTTGATCCCAAAACAACAGCTTTCAAGATGGCGGCCAAGTTCCCCACACATTGCAAAAGATAGGCCCTCCTCACCCATTACTTGCTGGGGTATTCAGATACAGTGGTGTGAAAAGTATTTGCCCCCTCCTGGTTTCTTAATCTTTTGGATGTTTATCACACTTCAATGTTTCAAGTCACCAAACAAATTTAAATATTAGACAAACATAAGACAAGTAAAGACAAAATGCAGTTCGTGAATGAAGGTCTTTATTATTAAGGGAAAAAGTAATCAAAACCCTGTGTGAGAAAGTAATTGCCCCCTAAGCCTGATAACTGGTTGGGCCGCCCTTAGCAGCAACAACTGCAATCAAGCATTTGCAATAACAGCTAGTGAGTCTTTTACAAGGCTCTGGAGGAATTGTGGCCGCTCATCTGTGCAGAATGGTTGTAATTCACCCACATTGGAGGCTTTCTGAGCATGAACCACTTTAAGGTCACAGCATCTCAATTAATTAAGGTCAGGATTGTGACTCAGCTGCTCCAAAGTCTTCAGGTGGACTTGCTGGTGTGTTTTGCATCATTATTCTGCTGCATAACCCAAGTGCGCTTCAGCTTGGGGTCATGAACAGACGGCCAGAGATTCTCCTCCAGGATTTGTTGGTAGACAGCAGAATTCATGGCTCCATTTATCACAGCAAGTCTTCCAGGTCCTGAAGCAGCAGAACAGCCCCCGACCATTACACTACCACCACCATGTGTTACGGTTGGGATGATGTTCCTTCTTTGAAATGCTGTGTTGCTTCTACACCAGATGTATTGGGACTTACACTTTCCAAAAAGTTCAGCGTTTGTCTCATTAGTTCACAGAATCTTCTCCCAAAAGTCTTGGGCATCCTCAAGATGTTTCCTGGCAAAACTGAGACGAGCGTGTTTGTTCTTTTTGCTCAGCAGAGGCTTTCATCTTGGTTTTGCCATTTTTGAACAGTCTCTTTTTTATGGTGGAGTTACCTATTAATTTCACATAATTTACTCTTCCTTGGTCTAAAGGAAACCTGACTTATACCCTATGACAAAGACTCCCCTGCTGCGCTCTCTTTTGGCGGCCTCCAACTTACCCATACTCCCCGCCCCAGTAGCAAGCATGGCGGCGGTGTCGGCCATCTCCTGTCTGACACCTCTTACTTTATCCCCACTTCACCTCTGTCTTTCCTCACACGCTCCTCCTTTGAGGTGCATTCTGTCTGCATCTACTCCCCCTCCAACCTCCAAGTGGATGTTGACTATCGACTGCCAGGCCCGGCCACCGCCCTCCTTGACCACTGCCCTCCTTGACCACTTTCTCTCCACTGCCAACCCAACTATTATCATAGGAGATTTCAACATCCCAATTGATACCCCCCACTCTGCTGCCAACAAACTCCTTTCACCCTGCTCTTCCCTTGGCCTCTCACAGTGGACCTCTGTAGCCACTCACAAAGATGGACACATGCTGAAAATCATCTTCACCTGCCTCTGCCCCCTATCTAACATCTCCAACTCTCCCCACCCCATATCTGACCACAACCTGCTTTCCATCTCCACTCCACCTGCCCCTGCTGTCTCACATCTAGTACACCCCCATAGAAACCTAAAAAACCTTAACCCTTGCACTCTCTCTGACTCTTTCGCACCTCTCTCTACCATATCCTCACTTGATAACTCAGACTCAGCCACTTCTTTCTACAACCACACAAACACCACCACCCTTGACTCGCTCTTCGCTCTTCTCATGCACAACAGAACCCGCAAAATCAACAGACATCCCTGGCACACAGACTCTACCAAACAGCTGAAGCGAGCTTCCAGAATTGATGAACGCCGCTGGAAGAAAACCAGCTCCACCGACGACCTCACCTCAAACAAACAATCACACATTTAAGTCTGCACTCACCTCAGCCAAACAGGATTACTTCATCACTGTCATTTCCTCTCTGGCTCACAACCCCCGACAACTATTCAACCCCTGCAACTCTCTCCTCCATCCACCAGCACATGCTCACCATCTCTCTTCTCGGCAGATGATTTTGCCACTCACTTCCTTCACAAGATCCCCCTCATCAGAGAAAGCATTACCCCACAGTCCCCAGCACCCACCTCTAACCTGATACAGTCCCCCAGAGCCCACCTCTATATCTGCACCATGCTCTTCCCCCTTAAACCTTATCCCCAGTGTTTCTCACGATACCCTTTGCTCTGGACTATTCAAATTCAACCTCACTACCCATAATCTTGACCCACTGCCATCCCACCTGATCCTAGACCTTAGTGCTGTTATCATCCCAGCCCTCGCTCATCTCTTTAACCTTTCCTTCCTCCTTGAAAAGAAGGGTCCAACACACCTATTCTAAAGAAACATCTCTTGACCCCTCCTTACTGTCCAACTATCACCCCATCTCACTGCTTCCTTTTCCTTTTGCCTCCAAACTCGAGCAGCACATCTATCGTCAACTGTCCTCTCACCTCTCCTCCAACTGTCGTCTTGACCCACTGTAATATGGTTTCTGATCCCACTCCTCGACCAAAACCGCTCTAACCAAGGTCACCAATGACCTAACAACTGCTAAAGCTTCATGCCTTTACGCTGTCCTTCTCCTCCTAGACCTTTCCTCTGCCTTTGACACTGTCAACCATTCCATCCTGCTACAAATCCTCTCATCCCTCGGCATCACAGACTTCGCCCTTTCCTGGATCTCTTCGTATTTCACTGATCGGACATTCAGCATCTCTCACTCTTGCACCACCTCCTCCTCTCACCATCTCTCTGTCCCCCAAGGGTCAGTCCTGGGTCCACTAATATCTGTCTACACTCTTGGCCTGGATCAGCTCATAGCTTCACATGGCTTTCAATGCCACCTGTATGCTGACGACACCCAACTGTACATCTCCAGCCAAGATATTAACTCTCTGCTCTCCCAGAACCCTGACTGTCTTTCGTCCATATCCTCCTTCTCCTCCCGTCTCCTAAAACTGAATGTGGAGAAAACCGAATTCATCATCTTCCCATCATCCCACTCTATCCCCCCACCTGATCTATCTATCACAGTCAACAGCTCCACACTCTCACCTGTCCTGCAAGTCCGCTGCCTTGGGATAATCTTTAACTCTTCTCTGTCTTTCAAATCCAAGCCTTAAACTCCACCTGAAAAATCTCACACATCCACTCGTTCCTCAACTTCAAAACTACAGAAAATGCTGGTCCATGCCCTTGTCATCTGCCGCCTAGACGACTGTAACATCCTTCTCTGTGGCCTCCCAGCTAGCACCCTCGCTCCCCTTCAAACCATCCTCAACTCTGCTGCCCGTCTTATCCACCTCTCTCCTCCTCTACATCTAAATCACTGCCAATCCCTTCACTGGCTACCCATTCCCCAGCAAATTCATTTAAAGTTACTAACCGTGACCTACAAACCTCTCCATAACCTTCTGTCTCCTTCCTCCTCTGTTGTAGATTTTAAGCCTTCGCGGGAAGGGTCCGCTCTCCTTCTGTACCAGTTGTTAGTCATCTATTGTCACCATTGTACTTGTTTGACTTGTTTGACTTGTTATATATGGTCCCCCCCCGTTGAATGTCCAGCGCCCTGGAATCAAATGCGCTCTAAAATAAATAATAATAAAATGAACACTGACCTCACCAGAGGCAAGTGAGACCTGCAGTTCTTTGGATGTTGTTGTGGGGTGTTTTGTGACCTCTGGGATGAGTCGTTGCTGCGCTCTTGGGGTAATTTTGGACGTCCGATCACTCCTGGGCAGGGTCACCACAGTTCCATGGTTTCTCTATTTGTGGATAATGGATCTCACTGTGGTTCTCTTGAGCCCCAAAGCTTTAGAAACTTTTCCAGACAAAGATCTCGATGACTGTCTCTTATTTGTTCCTGAATCTCTTTGGATCTCCCTATGATGTTGCGCTTCTGAGGATCTTTAGCTCTACTTTACTTTGTCAGGCAGATCCTACATAAGTGCTTCCTTGCTTGAAAACAGGTGTGGCAGTAATCATGCCTGGGTGAGGCTAGAGAAATTGAACTTAACAAAGATGTGAGAAAACACAGTTATTTTGTTTTAAAGGTAAGGGGAAGGGGTGCAATTACTTTCTCACACAGGGCCCTGTAGGTTTTGATTATTTTTTTCTCTTAATAATAAAGACCTCCATTTAAAACCTGCATTTTGTGTTCACTTGCATTGTGTTTGTCTGATATTTCAATTTGTTTGGTGACAGACATCCAAAAGATTAAGAAATCAGGAAGGGGGCAAATACTTTTCACATAACTTAATGTTACCATCCCTTTAGTTTCTTAAATAAAAGGGTGCCCAGGAACTTTAGACTGACCCTGGTATAATGTATTAAGACCATCACCGCCACAGCCAGTTTTGACCTTGCTGACAGAACCCCATTTTTGAAATATGACATGTCACTTAAGTGGGAATAACCTTTTGATACCGTTACCTATCCATATGATTCAGAGAATATTTTCTTATTACACATTGTGCTTTAAATTATTAAGAAATTGTGGTCCATACAATCCTTGATTATTTGTGAAAATAACAAAATGTGAAAATGTTGAATAATTTGCCATTTTCAAAGCTAAAAAATGTCTGCGTGTAAGAGTTATTCAACTCAAAATAGTTTATAACTGGCATCTACCATTTGTCTACTGTAGGTTGCACCATTTTTAAACGACTATTTTTACGACATTAGGGGGCTTAGAAATAAGAAAATTTGCAAAATAAATTTTTTAGGCGACCAGCTATGATGTGGTTTTGAGGGGCCTGTATGTTAGGAACCCCCATAAATGACTTAATCTAAGAAACTTACACCCCTTATAGTATTTAAAACAGCAGTTAGGAAGTTTGTTAATCCATTTGGTGATTCACAGAAATTAAAGCAAAGTGGAGGTGAAATTTCAAAATGTCACTTTTTTTTTGCAGATTTTAAATTTGTATCCATTATTCACTGGAACGGAAGATGTGACCATGGAAATGCAACTTAATATCGATTCCCCCAATTCTACTGGTTTTGGGGTCTAATTTTCATTACGATTTTCTTTAGGCACCATTTCAGGTTTGTGGATGCCCTAAGGTGCTAAAACTTAATAAACAGCTTTAAAAAGACCCCATACTGGAAACTATATCCAGGGGTGTAGTGAGCATATCAACCCCACAGGTGTTTTTTTTAATATTAAGCTGTGAAAATAAAGAAAATGTATTTATTTCCAACAATCTGCAATTTTAGCTGAAAATGATTCATTTTTACAAGGAATCCTAAGAAAAGAAAACAAAAAAAAAATAAAAAAATTTTGCTACGCAATTTCTTCCAAGTTCACAAATACCCTACATGTGGGTGTAAACTGCTGTTTGGGCGCATGGCAGGGCGTACAAGGGAGGGAGCATTATTTGGCTTTTGAAACAGATTTTGGTGGGTGCCATGTCGCATTTGCAAAGCTTCCAAAGTATTACTTGAAGCATTCCAGATGTCATCCCATTTTGGATTTAACGCTCTTCATGGATCTCATCTAGGGGTGTATTGTGCATTTTGAGTGCACAGGTGTTCCATAGTTTTTTTTATTTTTTTTTTAGTACTGGGCCATGAAAATGGGGGGAGGAGGTGTTTTTTGGGCTTCTTTCTTATAGCGGTCACCATGGGTTATAGATCACATGTTATTTTCAAGAAAGGAAGAAACTCACCACCTTTGGAATCCAGATCGAGACTTGCCAGTCCTACGAGGTTGATTCATATAAGAACAATAGATACACATGGTAGTTAAAGGGGTTGTCTCACTACATTGATTCATCTTACCTCAGTCCTGTTTTCTTGGTTTCATTTTGGATTCTGGGGTGTTTACTGGCTTCTACTAGGCTGCGGTAGAAGCCAGGTCTGTAGCTATAGCAACCAGTGCTGGCAGCCTATCAGGAGAGATCAAACAGGTCTGTAGCTATAGCAACCAGTGCTGGCAGCCTATCAGGAGATTGACGTCTTGTTAGTGACCCGGGAGCGATGCAGCCCAATCAAGAGGGTATATCTAGGAATAGGTAGGACACTACTAATGGACACATATTGCAAAGTGACTTGTTTTTGCAAGATCTTTAACCTAAAAAGCAGAAATCCTTATAGTGAGACAACCCCTTTAAGTCTGTTTTCCTTCTTCGCCATTGAAAAGGTATATACACCAAGGAAGGGTGGAGATTGGGGAAAGCTGCTGTACGAACGAGAGGAATTGTGGGTTTTTGATCTTAATACTCATTTTCCACAAGGTTTTAATTCTAGGTATAATTTATTGTTTATATATTAGCTATATTTAAGTTTTTCTCTTGCATATATCATACATTAATCCTGTTTACTTATAGTTGATATTTTAAGATTTATTCAATGACGATAATTACATAACAATGAATGCTTCCTTCTAATTGCTCCTTGTTTTGCTTTAAAATTTCCTGGGGTTTTTCTATGCACGCTAAGGCATGAGTAAGAGCATATAGCGCGAAACGCGTAGGTATTCCCTATGGACTTAAAACTACTCCTCTGCGGATAAGGCTGTAGCTGTTTTAAAATATTTTCTAATAAACTAAGACATTTTATACATTTTAATATAAATGTATGGATATCCAGTCTTTCTAAGTGTGGATCTATTGTTCCTATGAAAATAACAGGACGACGTTACGATACGGTCAGTACAATTATATAAATTTTATAGTTTTTTTTTTTTTACTTGTACACAATAGAAATGAGTTTATAAAAAAAAATTGTGTTTTTATGGCATCATAGTTTGATAGACATAACTTTTTATTTTTTATTTTTCTGTATGTGGAGCCGATTAAGGGCTTGATTTTTGCGGGATGAGCTGACGTTTTGCATTGGTATCATTATGGGGTTCATATGACGCTTTGATCGCTTTTTATTAAAGTTTTTGTGAGGCGTTACAAATCCAGCAATCCTGGTAGTGTTTTTTTTATTTTTTACAGGGGTCACCTCAGCAGGTCAGTATGATTACACAGATAACCAATTTGTATATTTTTTATGTTTTACTGCTTTTACACAATAAAAAAAAGCAAGTTTTTGCATGTACATAGCTGTGTATGGGCATGTTTTTTGCGGGATGAGTTGATATTTTAATTGGTATCATTTTTTTGGGGAAAAGGCTTTTTTGATCACTTTTAATGTTTTTTTTTTTTTTTCTTTATAAAGCGCTCACCGTGCAGTATACATGACAAGTAGGTTATATCCTCCGTGGGTCAAAATGAGTACGGCAATAACCAATTTATATAGTTTTTTTTAATGTTTAAGCATTTATAAAAAAAAAAAAAAAAGAAAAGAAAAAAAAAAGTGTTTTGATTATGTAAAGCAATATTTATACATCGCTATCTTCTAATAGCCATAACTTTTTTTTATTTTTACGTATACAGAGCTGTGTAAGGGCTTTTATCGTGAATGAAAATCGCAATTCTGTGACTCTTTTTTGGAGTTTTTTTATGGCGTTCATCGTGTGGGTTTAATAACATGACAGATTTATAGGGTAGGTCGTTACGCAAGCGGCGATACCAAATACGCGTATTTTAAATTTCTTTTGGGGGCGATTGGTGTTTGTAAAGAATGGGTGGTGTACGTGTTTTTGTTCCTTATTTTTTTAATGGTTTTACACTTTTTTTTTTTACCTGTCCCATTAGGAGACTTGTATCAGTGATATTCAGATCACTGTTACAGTGGAGAGCAGTACACAGCAATACTATAATACTGCTGTGTACTGCTCTCCATGGCAACTGTCAATCACTATGCCCGGTCATGCTCACAGGGCACAGCTGGGCATAGTGACGTCATGGGCACCCCGGCAGCCTTTGTGACACTTCAGGACGGTCAGGGAAGCCATCGGCTGTCACAATGAT
This sequence comes from Phyllomedusa bahiana, assembly GCA_025379985.1. Lineage (NCBI taxonomy): Eukaryota > Metazoa > Chordata > Amphibia > Anura > Hylidae > Phyllomedusa > Phyllomedusa bahiana. The sequence continues at coordinate 68,087 of JAODAL010015754.1, read as the reverse complement.
ATCGCGATGCAGCATGAGGCCAGCTGTACTATACAGCTGGTCCTGTGCTGTGATTGTGCGAGCTTCGCTTCTGAGCCCACACATCAATTTACGGGAACCCCTTCCCGACCATGAAGTATGGGTACATCAAATGTCGGTAAGGGGTTATATAGTCTGAAATAAACTTTATAGTTTACATTTTATGTATTTTCTGGGTTTTATTACTTTCTTTAGGTATGCAGTACATGAGAAATGTGTCCATTTCTATGCTTGATGTCCCCAAGGTTGCACACAAGGGCTTCAGAGACCAGCGCATGCGCAGATCGAGCTGATCCTGCCTCTTGTGCTACTGCGCTGGTATCCAAAGCTCTTAGCACTTGTTTGCTTACTCAGGGATATGAAGTGCATTAGTAGCAGCTCTAGTCCATGCCATTACTATCCCAATATGTTACTGCATGTCGGGGGAGAAATTACATTGAAATCTTACCATGGAGGGGGTGGTGAGGTGGAAACAGAGACTTGGGTGCATTGCATATAGTCCATGCTATTTCTATCCCGACATGCTACTGTCAGGGGCGTTGTGGTCATCACAGTACAGGGGGGGGCAGACACAACATGTAAACCTGGGAGAGACACATTTCAGCAACAACTCTTGCCCTTCTCTCCCCCGATGTGTTGTATAGAGGAAATGGCATGGATGAGATTTGCTGCTGATGCACTTGCCCGTTTATCTGCGCTTCTGCTGAGCAGGGAGAGAAGCCATTCCAGTGATCATAATGGGGGCGAATTAAAGGGGTTTCCTCATCTGGCTGTTTCACATGGCTTGCTGTTCAAAGATAGCTTCAAGCTCCCACCTCCTGTTCAGCCTGTGGGCGGTTCTACAGCTTCAGGCTCCCGCTTTCTGTTCAGGCTGTGTGCGGCTCTACAGCTTCAGGCTCCCACTTTCTGTTCTGGCTATGGGTGGTTCTACAGCTTCAGGCTCCCACTTCTTGTTCAGGTTGTGGGCGATTCTACAGCTTCAGGCTCCCACTTCCTGTTCAGGCTGTAGGCAGTTCTACAGCTTCAGGCTCCCACTTCCTGTTCAGTGGAGCTTCGTATCGCAGGCTGTATTCTCTACAGAGCTGTAGAGAGCCAGGCTCCCTTACTTTCAGTTGTGGACGGTTCTACAGCTTCAGGCTCCCACTTCCTGTTCAGGCTGAAGGCAGTTCTAGAGCAATGACTAACATTTCATCTCTACTACTCTTAGCAGAACCTGTTTCTAATGACATTGGTAATGATGGGGTTTAAACAGGAGGACAGAAGGCTACAGAGCTCTAAAGAGTTAAAGTATCAGTAAGAAATAACTAAACTCCTCTGCTGCTAATAAGACACAGAGTGCTAGAGCAGAGAATGGTGGTCAGTAACTTAGGGAAGCTTGCGTACAAAAGCAAGAGATAAAATCTGCGCTAATTCTGAAATGAAGCAAAATCAAAGCCGCAATGTATTTGGTAATAGGCTTTATTTACCATTGACATTTTAATGCTAACCAATGTGGTGCCCCTTTGATTAAAATGTTGACCAAATACAGCAAGCTAATTTTTAAACTGATAATTTTGTGGCCTGTGAATGACAATATAACTATCCAAATTGCCCTTGGTAGAAAAACCGTTCCCCACCCCTGATCTACTGGGAAGTTTTCATCCACTTAATGTTTATACTGCACTTATCGTATTGTAATCATCAGTGTAACAGGGAAGGAAATGACCAAACGTCTCTTCCCTAGAATTCCTGTTTCCACCTCCCACATACCTTTAATGATGATCTCTGCGCTTTCACATTTCTTCTCTCTACAACCCACATGAGTTTCTCTCGGCCTCGGGAGGGTGGGGGGTTATAACATTGCGCTTCCCACGTGTTCATACACAAGAAAAAAAAAAAAGGAATAAAGTGCAAGGTGTGAAGGCAGCAAAATGTTTTTTATTGTACAGTCCAATTTACACAAGTTTCCGCGAGTTCACTTTTTTTTTTGCTTTTCTACTTTAAAGCATTTTCGATTTCTACATTTACATCGGATCTAAGACGTTTTAAATATATTTATAAAACAATACAAAATAAAGTGGAGTGTTGAGAGGTTTTTGTATTTTTTGCCCCACATACATTCACTAGATAAAAAGTACATAAACCTCGGGTTAATAAATGGGCTTCCTATGTCACAACCCGAGACCAAACATTTGTTCAGGAATGGAAGGAAAACGAAAGAACGGCAAACCTGAAACCAAGACCAGAACTTGTGCTTGAGACCAGAAGACGAACCAACGCTTGGCCTCGGTATCCTCCGTGAACGGCGTACAGCAAACCCCCAAGGAGTGGCACAGACACCCCCCAGAAGGCAACAAACCGGCATCCGAACCTATCGGAGAGGACAGGGCACTACACCACAGGGTCTAAGGCGCATGGCCAGCTTGAGTTTGGCACCACCTGCTATTGCCTTGGGGCTTCCAATGAGCGTGACCCAAAAGTGGAGCGAGGAATGGAGCTCAACTCCAGTCACACCAGAAGGTGCTAGGGTTACGGTCACGCGGTGTTTTTGGCACTGAAAATGTCAGCGCGTAATCTGTGTCGCTTCCTCGTCAGAAATTCTGACAAGGAAACGACGCTGAATTTTCAAGTCAGATTTTCCACCTCTTCTGCCCAGCAATCAGCGGCGCAGAAAACGCAATTTTTTGTCACCGCTCAGGGCTTGTCCCCACGGCACGGGTTTTCACCCAGTTTCACAGACTGTTATCGGTGTTGAAAACAGTCTGTAAACTGGGTGTCAACTTTTAAAATGGACCTTAATGGAAAACCCACACAGGTGGTTTTCCACCAGGTGGTTTTTCAGACCGCCGGCGTTCCAAAAAACATTGAGCATGTTCATTCTTCCGCCTGCTTTTCGGGCGGAATATGAACAATTCAATGCGAGGGGGGGAGGGCTTTTCTCCGCAAAACAGTGCAAATTCCGACCGGTATTTACACTGTGCCGTGTGGACGGCCCCTTATTGAACTGGCCGAAAATAAGCAAGCAAGACCAGCTGATTCTACACTGTGATCAACGGGAGGCGTTTTACTGTCGTTTAGGGGGATTAGAAGGATTAGGCGCCTAATCTGCCCCAAAAAGAGCATAAAAAACCCACCATGTGAATGCACCCGTCGGAGGTCAGCCATAGATGATGTCTGTGCGCTGTGGGAGGATTCACCCGCTGCACCACCATCTCTCTAGGAGCTTATAAAAGGACAAAGTCAATATTCCCTGCACTGTGTTTGAGCAAGATTCTCATTAAACAGAACAGGGGTCCCCAACTCCAGTCCTCAGGACCCACCAACCGGTCATGTTTTCTGGCTTTCCTTAGCATTGCACAGGTGATATAACTACTGTCAGTGCATTCTGTGTCAGATCCTGAAAATATGACTTGAGGACTGGAGTTGGGGAACACTAAAACCGAAAATTCCACATTGCAGCCCAGCGAGGGAAACTAAGAAACCAATAAAGTATTTGGCACACAGTTACACTGATTTTACAGAAGATAAAAGTGTCCCCCGCCAACTCATGGCAGAAGCTTCTATACTTGGGCAGTACGGGATGGTCCGCAAACACATGGTAAGTCCATAAGAAAATGTAACGTAAACAGGGAGTGTCATGCGGGAGGTGGCAGTACACTGAAGTCCGGTCTGACCCGGCTGAAGCTCAGAGAAGACACAGATTTACATGGAAGACCCTTTACATCTACTAGATATCAAGTTAATTGCATATAAATATTTAGTTTCTTTTATTTGATGAAATTCGGCACTTGAGGAGAGAACAGAAAAAAAAAAAGTCAATTAGTTAAGGAGCTCTAGGTAGGTGATTGGCACTTTGCCTTTCTGGTTGCCTCGCTCTCCCATCAACCAGTCAGAATCCATTCCAGGAATGCTGTGTACGGTTATGACCTGAAAATAAAGAGAAAAAATGTAAAAAACTAGAAGTATCACAAAGTAAAAACCCCAAAAATGTTTGAAGTCATTCCAAATTTTTGGTGCAATTAGACAAAAGAAACTAAACATGCGCCAGATATATATGACCGCCTGAGGCATGGTGAAAACGCTGACGCACTTTTAGACTGTCTGGTCTAAGTTTACACTAAGAATTAGACAAGTTACCATAGACTTTGATGTTGTATTGAAAGGATGTGCCATTAAAGTCTAATAGGTGCGGGAGTGTCGGCAGCGTTTGCACATGAGTCTCCATTCTGTTCTATGGGAGTTCCCAATCTGGTGGAACACACCGCTCCCCTGTACTGGGAACTGCCATGGAACAGAATGGGGAACACAGCGCTCCCCTGTACTGGGAACTGCCATGGAACAGAATGGGGAACACAGCGCTCCCCTGTACTGGGAACTCCCATAGAACCGAATGGAGAACACAGTGCTCCCCTGTACTGGGAACTCCCATGGAACAGAATGGAGAACACACCGCTCCCCTGTACTGGGAATTGCCATAGAACAGAATGGGGAACACAGCGCTCCCCTGTACTGGGAACTCTCATAGAACAGAATGGAGAACACCGCGCTCCCGTTTACTGGGAACTCACATAGAGGAGAATGGAGAGATCACAGCGCTCCCCTGTACTGGGAACTCCCATAGAACAGAATGGAGAACACAGCGCTCCCTGTACTGGAAACTCCCATAGAGGAGAATGGAGAGATCACAGCGCTCCCCTGTACTGGGAACTCCCATACAACAGAATGGAGAACACAGCGCTCCCTGTACTGGGAACTGCCATAGAACAGAATGGGGAACACAGCGCTACCCTGTACTGGGAACTCCCATGGAACATAATGGAGAGAACACAGTGCTCCCCTGTACTGGGAACTCCCATAGAACAGAAAGGAGAGAACACAGTGCTCCCCTGTACTGGGAACTCCCATAGAACAAAAAGGAGAGAACACACCGCTCCCCTGTACTGGGAACTCCCATAGAATAGACTGGAGAACACAAAGCCACCTGTACTGGGACCCCCCACAGAACAGAATGGAGAACACAGGGGCCCCCCTGTTTTGGGGAAACCCCATAGAAAAAAGAATGGGAAAAACACCTTTCCTCCCCGTCCCGGGAACCCCCATGAACAAATGGAGAACACAACACTCCCCTTGTATTTGGGAACTCCCAAGAAACAGAAGGGGGAAAACCCCCAGCGCTCCCCTGACGGGAACGCCATAAAACAGAATGGGGGAACACATTGCTCCCTGCGGGGGAAAGGCCCATAGAACTTAATGGGGGGAAAAACCCAAGCGCCCCCCTGAAAACCGGGAAGGGCCATAGAACAGAAGGGGAAAAAACAGCGCTCCCCTGTATTTTGGGAAATTTTCCCTTTAAAAACAAAATGGAGAACCAAACCCTCCCCTGGTACTGGGAAAACTCCCATAAAATAAAAAAGGAGGAAACACCCCTCCCCTGTACTTGGGAACTGCCATAAAAAGGAAAAGGGGGAACACATCGGCCTCCCCTGTATTTGGGAACCCCCATAAAACAGAATGGGGAAAACACACCGCTCCCTTTTTTGGGGATCCCTCCCTTAGGAACGGGAATGGAGAAACGGGCGCCCCCCTGAAATTTGGGAATTTCCCTTTGAAAAAAATTGGGAGTTTTCTTTTTGCAAGCACGACCAATTCCCATTCTGAAAGAAACATTCTTGGGGGGCCCCCGTTCCTGGGGATAGGTGGGGAAAAAACCCCCAAAAGGGGAAAAAACCCAGCATCTATAACATTTCCTATCGAAATGCCTTAAAAGTCTTGGTGGGAAAACCCCTTTAAATTTTGCTTTTAAAACTACTTTGGGGCCCTACAAAATGTACTGTCCCCAATAAAAAGGTTTATGGGGACTCAATGTGTGCCCCAAAATTTTTGTGCATAATTCTTTTTTACAACTTTGGGAATTTCAACCCCAATTGGGAACAGCAGGGCCGGGTGGGTGGTCAGAGCCTACAATCGTCCACCATATACAATTTAAAAATTTAAAACTTTTGTTTTCCCCAACCAAAAACCCGGCAAAAATTTTTAAAAGGGGGGTTTAAAAATTTAAAGCTTGGAAAACACAGGGGTTCCGCCCAATGTGCCCCATTCCGAAGGCGGCACCGGGGAAATTTGGCAGGGGGAAACTGGCTTCTTTACACCGGGATGTCCCCCAAAAATGGTCCCCCTCATTAAAAAAATGGTTTTCCGCTTGTGCCGTTGACTCCAGAGACAGTTCTGGATTCTAGATGACATTACCCAGGTTTTCGGGTGATGGGCGACACCGGTGTCGGGGGGAAAACCCAAATCTTTCAATAAAGGGGGTTGTAATTACCTCTTTGGGCCAGGAGGGATAGTTCGTTTGCGGGTTTCTCCCGCCCGAAATCGTAAAGGCCCTCGGGCCTTTCTTTTGGGGGCTCGCAGCTTTAAAGCTCGCTAAAAGCCTAAATGAACAAGGGAAATTTTGCTTGCAGCAGGAATGGGGGGGGAGGCCGCGTTCGGGGAGAGAAAACATTTTGAAAGGGGCGTTTAGGGACGCCCGATTTTTTTTTAAATGAAAAAAGTCAAAGGAAAAGCTGGGAAAAAAAAAAAAACACAAAAAGGGAAGCCCAGAAAGCGTCCGGTGAGTGTGCGGCATCAGGAGCGGCACAAGACATTTTTTGTCGTGCAGATCTTTCCCTTCTTTTATCACCTTTAAAAATTTTCCACTATCCCCCGGGGAAAAACCCTAAAAAAAAAAGCGTTACTTTCTTTCCCAAAAGCCCCGGCCCAAAAGGGGCCCCCCGGTGTCCTCCCCTGGGGTTTTTGGAGGGCATAAACTTTTGACGCCTAATTCATGGTAAAATGTAAATGTAAACCAATCACTGGCCTTTTGGTCACCTGGGGTAAAATAGGGGGCCCAATGAGAATGGCTTACGTGACTGTTCGGGCAGGTCCGGGCCCTTTTGGTCACCTTTTGGGTACATAGGAGCCCCCATGCTGCCAACGGGGCTGGGGGGCCCCTTTACGGGACCCAAAAAAAAAGGTTTTAAACCACCCAGTAAAAAGGCCCCAACCCAGGGGGCATCAGAGAACGTTGGCCCTTGTGGTGCCTCACATTTAAAGGCCTTTTTTTAAAGATCAAAAATGCCCGGTCAGTTGACACTGGCCTCGGGCGGACCCTTTGTTGCTACATAGGGGCCCCCATGGGTGAGTGACCCACCAAGTAATGGGCTCGTGAGCATTTAAGCCACAAATGGGGTGTCATCACTGGGGTTTTGGGGGAGACTAAAACAAAATTCCCGGTTTTCCTTTTCTGGGGTCTAAATTTTGGTGACAAAATTCAGGGCTCAAAATGAACTTCCCCCAATCACGGCCCCAAAATTTGGTCACCTGTGGGAAACATAGAGGGCCCCATGCCCGGGCCGGGAACGGGGCCCTGGGGGCCTTTTAAACGGAAACCAAAAAAAGGGGCGACATCAAAAGGGGCCCAAGCAGGGGGGCTTTCAAGCTCTGGTGCCCATGGTGGTGCCTCACATTGGGACCCTTTTTCCCATGGCTCTCGTGCTCCCAAACCCAAATTTCGCGGGTTTTTACGGTTCTTTTGGGGTAATAGCCCCCCAAATGCCCGGCCCCAAAAGCCCCAAAGGGCCCAAAAAACTGGAGGGTCACAGTGAGGGACCCCGGGAGAAAAAACGTTTCGGTGCCTCCGGCTGGGTGCCTACATTTTTCCCTTTATTCATGATAAGTTGATCGTCGGGCTGCCCCGGGCCTTTCAGCGGCCCCCAGGTGCACATGGGGGCCCTGAGGCCCGGTGCCCAAACCAGAATTTGGGCTTTTTTGAATTTGGGGCCACTATGGGGTAAAAATCTTTTGGGTTCAGGAAAACCTAAAAATGCCCGGGTGTCCCTCGGCTGGTGCCTCAAATTTGTTTGCCTTATTCTTGGCTCCGTGATTTGTGACTGTTCCCCTGGCCCTCAACGGTCCCAAAGGTCCCAACATAAAACCCCCAAAGGGAGAAATTTGCATCCAAAAAAACGTACCAAAAACGCAGCTCCCGATATTTTTTTGGGATGTTTTTTTTGGGTTTTCTTTTTTTAAATTTATTATACAACCCACAACACTTTCCTACTGAAATTTTTAACCAGTAAAAAACCACTATTAAAAAAAATGCACCCAAAGAATTTAGGACTATTCAAAAAATTAAACCATCCCAGGAGGTTGTAGTTTTGGAAAAGGGTTTTAAAATCTTAAGTTTTTAATATACAAAATGGGGGCCCTTTGAGGCCCTCATTTGATCTAAAGAACTTTTTTGAACTTTAATTTGAAAATGGAGGTCATTAGGTTACTAAGTGGAAAGTAGCCCAAGGGTATTATTTGTAACAGGGAGCCCCAATAGGGGGACCCAAACAGCTTTTTTAACATGTTTTTTAAATCTTTTTAATCCCCTTTGTATACAAAAGGGAAATGATATTAAAGCAGTTTTTTTTTTAGTACAAAAATCTTTGTTTATAAAAATTAAAAGGTTCGGGTTAAAAAATACAAAAACCATTCAACATTCTATAAAAAAGGGCTATTTACAAAAACCCTTTAAAAATGTAAAAAAAATTCTATAATTTTCTTTAAACACCCTTCTTTTGCTAAAAAATTTGCTTTTTTAAAATATAAATAAAAAAGTGATTTTATAAGTTGAAACAGGGAAAAACCCGATTTTTATTCCCTCATTGGGTTCCTCTAAAAACCTTTAAAAAAATGCTTTTTACCCTCCCTCTATTGGGCTTTTCCCTCTAAAACACTTATAAAATGCTTTTTGGGCTCCCTTTTTTTGGGGGTTTTTTGGTTATTTAAAATTTTCTAACAGTTCTTTAGAAACACGGTGAAACTGCAGCCCCCCCAGCTTTTGGGGAAACTACAACTCCCATCATCCCATTTTAAAATAATCTAAAAAAAAAGTGGACGAATATATATGCAGAACCGGCAACTTCTTTAAAAGACAATTCCTTTAATATCTCTTAAAAATGCATAGGACATTAATCCATAATTCACAGCATGTCCACATTCACATATATAAAGGGTATACTCAGCATTTTGTTGCGGCGTGGCACGCTGTTCGAGTCAGTCCATGGCGCCGCTCACAAGGCAAGTGAGCGAGGAGACGCCGACAACCGAGCTGGACAGAGAGAGACTCGTGGACGTTTCGGGGATAACTTCTACCCTTCCTCAAGCACATAGCTTACAGGTACTGGTTACTCTTAAATAGAAAATTAAAAAACCAATAAACATACAACACATCATGATTGCTGGGGATTAAAGAAACACCCTAAGGTTAAGGTTTTCATTTAACCCCTTAGGAGTCAATGACTCCAAAGTGACTATCCAAAAAGCCTCTCGTTTTAACAATTTTGTGGTCATCTGAGTCAGATCATTGCAAACGACTTTCTCAAAGATGCACCACCGTAACTCAGACAAGCCGTGTCCGGCCATTGCAAAGTGTCGTGCGACTGACGTTTCGCCAAATGTTTTTTTACCTTCATCCCTAGGTGGCGGATTCTCATGAGGTTGTTGGCACTGCTTTTTAAATGCCCGGATTGCAGATCGATGCTCGTTTAACCTTATTTTAACTGATCTAGACGTTTGACCCACATACACTTCCCCATACGGGCATTTAAGCATGTAAATAACACCACAGCTGTCACAGGTATGGAATCCTAATTTTTATAGCATGGCCCTTGGTTGGATGGTAGATCTGTTCCCTCTTTATAATAGATGAACAGTTCTGGCATCGCAAGCATGCGAAAGTCCCAGATCTTTGACTCCTAAATACTGCTTGAACTTTATCTTTCCTAACCTGAAGGTCCGAAGATATCAATTGTTGTCCTATAGTTCTACATTTTCGATATACCCAACGAGGTGGGTTCCTAAATAGATGGCCAGGGTGTTATAGATGGCTGTGGTGTTATTTACATGCTTAAATGCCCGTGTGGGCAAGTGTATGTGGGTCAAACGTCTAGATCAGTTAAAATAAGGTTAAACGAGCATCGATCTGCAATCCGGGCATTTAAAAAGCAGTGCCAACAACCTCATGAAAATCCGCCACCTAGGATAAATTTTAAAAAAAAATTTGGCGAAACGTCAGTCGACGACACTTTGCAAGGCCGGCCCGGCTTTTCGGGTTTACGGTGGTGACCCTTAGAAATTTAAAAATTATCCACGCAAGGGAATCCGCGATTCAGAAATCACGAATGTATTCCAAAAATATTCCCAAAACGTGCAAACAGGACACAAACCCGAGCTTTCGGACCTGCAGGGGCCTTGTTCACAGCATGTGATTTCCAAAAAATTAACATAATATCAAACTTAAAAACACGTCATGACATCACATGATGATGGGAGTGGACAAAACCATTAAAGGAGTTGTCTCCCTACAGAGTTTCATAGGCTGCATGAATGAAATACTCTGCCACTTCCTGGTTCAGACTGACTAATTTGCATACAGCTTGTGCTTGTACAGCTCTGTGCTGTGCTTTCAGTTGCTAATTAGATCAGATTAGCTTCTCAAACTACTAACAGGACTTCTTATCTGATCCCTCAAACAAAAGCCCTAATTACAGTTCTGTTTATTTTACAAAAATCAAGCTTTTTACTGCTCAGCAACATGGACACTGCCAAGACCTGTGTGATGACATCACTCACTGTTATCTCATAGAACAGCAGGGGGAGAATTGTTTACAGGTCTGTTACTGAGGGAACTGAAATAGCCAGGGAGGTCATAAATTCACTTGTATCTCCTTAGGGAAAACAGAGGAACAAAGCAATATATTTGGAAAATGTCTTTATTTTGTGTTCCCTACAATTTGAAAGCTATTCTTTGTAGCGAGACAACCCCTTTAACTCCTTAGGGGATATCAATCTTATTAGACGTGTGCATAAAGAGTGTTCAATATATAACAACATAATCTCTAGATCTTAGTGAAGTTAGGTCCATAAATACTATACTATGTTATATATTATATGAAAGACCTCTTAACCCAATGAAACCTAATGAATGTACATAAGGTCATTACGTCTATTCATCCCCTTAGGATATCACATTCTAAAATCCAATACGCTTCGCGCAGTTTAACTTTCTTCTCCCAGTCGCCACCCCGCTGTGGCCTGTACACTCTTTCTATAGCTCCGCATGTTAGGGAAGTATTCTAACCTCCATGCTGTTCTATAAAGTGTCTGGTGGCGCCTGACAAGTGAGTATGTTGGTTACGAATCCCAGCAAGATGTTCCGCAATTCTATATTTGATTTTTCTAATAGTGCTTCCTATGAACATCATCTTGCAGCTGCAACAAAGTATATAATAAATCGCATGGTCTGTTTCACAGTTAATGAACTTTCCCAATATCTAGATTTTATGTAGGTATGTATTTAACACTCTTTATGCACACGTCTAATAAGATTTACATCCCCTAAGGAGTTAATGGTTTTGTCCACTCCCATCATCATGTGATGTCATGACGTGTTTTTAAGTTTGTATATATATGTTAGAGTTTTAGGAAGATGCACATGCTGTGAACAAGGACCCTGCGAGGTCCGAAACGCGTCGGCGTTTGTGTCCTGTTTGCACTGTCTTGGTGATATATTTATGGAATACATTCGTGGATTGCTGAATCGCTGGATGTCCCTTGCTGTGGATAATTTCTTATGTGCTTGAAGCCTGGACTGGCGGCTTTTCCGCTGCGGGATAAGGCAAACCACGAGGAATAAACGGCGTGCATTAGCATCTGTGGAGGGGGTCGGATCCTATGAACTTAGCGGACCACGACAAGGGGGTAAGCTGCATCTTGCCTCATCCTTGAGAAAGTCGTTTGCAATGATCTGACTCAGATGACCACAAAATTGTTAAAACGAGAGGCTTTTTGGATAGTCACTTTGGAGTCATTGACTCCTAAGGGGTTAAATGAAAACCTTAACCTTAGGGCGTATCTTTAATCCCCAGCAATCATGATGTGTTGTATGTTTATTGGTTTTAATTTTCTATTTAAGAGTAACCAGTACCTGTAAGCTACGTGCTTGAGGAAGGGGAGAAGTTATCCCCGAAACGTCCACGAGTCTCTCTCTGTCCAGCTCGGTTGTCGGCGTCTCCTCGCTCACTTGCCTTGTGAGCGGCGCCATGGACTGACTTGAACGGCGTGCCACGCCGCAACAAAATGCTGAGTATACCCTTTATATATGTGAATGTGGACATGCTGTGAATTATGGATTAATGTCCTATGCATTTTTTAAAGATTTATTAAAGGAATTGTCTTTTAAAGAAGTTGCGGGTTCTGCACATATACTCGTCTAGTGAAACGTGGAATTGGAGGTCCCGTCTTTATGGAACTGTGCTGGGATATACTCAACAATAATAGAAAAAAGGGCTAATATTATATAGTTCATCTATAACAGTGGGCATGATGGGAGTTGTAGTTTCCCAACAGCTGGAGGGCCACAGTTTGACCCCCCTGTTGTAGATCAAATAAGACCTCTAGGGGCGAATTTAGTGTATTACACTTCAAATTTTAATCCAATGCGATTTTCGGATGCGCTTTTTGTATGAAAAGCGCATCCAAAACATACTCTAATACTCTATGTTGCGCTTTTGGATCCGTTTTAAGGGGTCCAAAAGTTAACTCCATTGTTTCCTATGGGGATTTCACTTGCGTAAACCACAAGTAGAATTGACATGTCAATTCTTAAAACGGATCGTGGGTCCCCCCAATTCCACCTCACCATGTGAGCGCTACAGAAGGGGCAGTGGTCAAAGGTGCGCACTACTGCACCAATCAAAGTCAGTAAGACTGACGGCCATAGTGGAGTACAGTGCTTGGGCTCACGATGTCCGTCTCATATAATCTGAACAGAGTAGCAGGGCACATCCCTAACCGGTGGTCCGTTCAAACAGAATGGGGTACTTGAGTCCCTCGTTTTAGTGACTGTGGGTATCCCAGCAATCAGAAATGTATATATTATCCTGTGGAGAGGTGAGAGAGGTCTTTCACGATTAAATACCTTTAAAAGAGGCGTTCCGAAAGTAGTAACTGCTCGTCAGCAAAAAAGCCAAACCAAAACGGTCGTCTTCGTCTGACCCCATCAGTGGGTTTGCACGGCAAATAAAACCATTCGACGGGCTGGTGAGCAGTTATTGCTTTAGTTACACCCCTTAAAGAGCTCGTCCAGTAATGAGTTATTTTATAGCCACGTTACAGAAGATAGAAGTTTTTTCAACTTCCCCTTAATTATTGTGAATGCTCTCCCCAGGGTGTACATAGCCTCCATGCACCCTCCCCCAGGTGTACATACTTTACCAGAAGGTCATGAGTCAATACACAAAGCGTATCATGTATGGGCTGATCCGTGGCTGATGTCTAAATGCAATGGCGGCAGTTTTACAGTTCTACATCTTCAGGCTCCCACTTTCTGTTCAGGCTGTGGGCGTTTCTATAGCTTTAGGCTCCCACTTAATGATCAAGTTATGGGAGGATCTACAGCTTCAGGCTCCTACTTCCTGTTCAGGCTGTGGGCGGTTCTACAGCTTTAGGTTCCCACTTCCTGTTCAGGCTGTGGGCGGTTCTACAGCTTCAGGCTCCACCTACATGTTCAGGCTGCGGGCGGTTCTACAGCTTGAGGCTCCCACGTCCTGTTCAGGCTGTGGGCGGCTCTACAGCTTCAGGCTCCCACTTCCTGTTCAGGCTGTGGGTGGTTCTACAGCTTCAGGCTCCCACTTCCTGTTCAGGCTGTGGGCGGTGCTACAGCCTGAGGCTCCCACTTCCTGTTCAGGCTGTGGGCGGCTTACGCTTCAGGCTCCCATTTCCTGTTCAGGCTGTGGGCGGCTCTACAGCTTCAGGCTCCCACTTCCTGTTCAGGCTGTGGGCGGCACTACAGCTTGAGGCTCCCACTTCCTACTCAGGCTGTGGGTGGCTCTACAGCTTCAGGCTCCCACTTCCTGTTCAGGCTGTGGGCGGCTCTACTGCTTCAGGCTTCCACTTCCTGTACAGGCTGTGGGCGGTTCTACAGCAGTGACTGACATTACAGCTCTGCTATTCCTATCTGAGCCTGATAGAGGGACACTGGTGATTGAGGTGCTTTACCAGCAGGGCACAAGACTCCAGCGCTCTAATGGGTTAAAGTTTGTTGGTAAGCAAAGATAAACTCCTGTGCTGCCGATAAAACACATCAAGTAGTGATGTCCACATCCTGGCCACTGCTAAAGCAGAAAGAGGTTGTGGGTAACTTAGGGAAGCGTAAACAAGCAGAAGATAAAAACTGCTCTGACTGAAGGAAAGCAAAATCAGAGCAGCAATGTACTTGATAATAGTTGGGCGGGAGGGGGGAGCCGCATGGCACGGGGGGGGGGGGGGGGCGCGGTAGAGTCGCACGGCACAGGTGGGGGGAGGGGGGGGCGCGAGGGTTTGTGCACAGAATTTAGATGCAGACGCTCATCTTGCCTGCTCTATAGGAATGGAATCTGAGGACGCAGACTCTATGCTGGAAATTCCTATACGCTCACATCTCTAACATCCGACGCAGCGGCCGCCCGGTAATTATCGCCCTTACAATGATGCAGGAACATGGGAGACATCTAAACGAGTCGGGAAAACAAGGCGACCTTCATGAACGGGCGCAATCCGCCTCCACAGAGCTGACAACGGCAGAACCTCTGTCAGGATTAGCAATTGGAACAAAGTGAGTGCAGGAGGTCTCAAGCCGATCTCCACATAATGCGTTGTACCAAGCGCAGTCCTTGCGGGCTCGTCCCTAAAAAGGGAAGGTTACGAAGTCGAAATAAAAAAGAAACCTTGTATTTTAAACTCTGTAGAACTTGATGGAATATCAATAAGATATGCTATAACTGTCTGCGGGTCCCAGGGAGAAGAGGAGGAGCTGAGCTCTGTGATATATATGGTTATATGATAGAGGAGAGGAGCTGAGCTCTGTGATATACACTCACCGGCCACTTTATTAGGTACACCTGCCCAACTGCTCGTTAACACTTAATTTCTAATCAGCCAATCACATGGCGGCAACTCAGTGCATTTAGGCATGTAGACATGGTAAAGGGACAATCTCCTGCAGTTCAAACGAGCATCAGTATGGGGAAGAAAGGTGATTTGAGTGCCTTTGAACGTGGCATGGTTGTTGGTGCCAGAAGGGCTGGTCTGAGTATTTCAGAAACTGCTGATCTCCTGGGATTTTCACGCACAACCATCTCCAGGGTTTACAGAGAATGGTCCGAAAAAGAAAAAACATCCAGTGAGCGGCAGTCCTGTGGGCGGAAATGCCTTGTTGATGCCAGAGGTCAAAGGAGAATGGGCAGACTGGTTCGAGCTGATAGAAAGGCAACAGTGACTCAAATAGCCACCCGTTACAACCAAGGTAGGCAGAAGAGCATCTCTGAACGCACAGTACGGCCAATTTGAGGCAGATGGGCTACAGCAGCAGAAGACCCCCACCGGGTGCCACTCCTTTCAGCTAAGAACAGGAAACTGAGGCTCCAATTTGCCCAAGCTCATCGAAATTGGACAGTAGAAGATTGGAAAAACGTTGCCTGGTCTGATGATCTCGATTTCTGCTGCGACATTCGGATGGTAGGGTCAGAATTTGGCGTCAACAACATGAAAGCATGGATCCATCCTGCCTTGTATCAACGGTTTCAGGCTGGTGGTGGGGGGTTGTCATGGTGTGGGGAATATTTTCTTGGCACTCTTTGGGGCCCTTGGTACCAATTGAGCATTGTTGCAACACCTTGTGGAATCTATGCCACGAAGAATTGAGGCAGTTCTGAAGGCAAAAGGGGGTCCAACCCGTTACTAGCATGGTTCACCTAATAAAGTGGCCGGTGAGTGTATAGTGTTATATGATAGAGGGGAGAAGCTAAGCTCTGTGTTATATAGGGTTATATGATAGAGGAGCTAGAGTCAGTTGATATATAGGGTTATATGATAGAGGAGCTGAGCTCTGTGATATATAGGGTTATATGATAGAGGAGAGAAGCTGAGCTCTGTGATATATAGGGTTATATGATAGAGGAGAGAAGCTGAGCTCTGTGATATATAGGGTTATATGATAGAGGAGAGGAGCTGAGCTCTGTGATATATAGGGTTATATGATAGAGAAGAGGAGCTGAGCTCTGTGATATATAGGGTTATATGATAGAGGAGAGAAGCTGAGCTCTGTGATATATAGGGTTATATGATAGAGAAGCTGAGCTCTGTGATATATAGAGTTATATAATAGAGGAGAGAAGCTGAGCTCTGTGATATATAGGGTTATATGATACAGGGAGAGGAGCTGAGCTCTGTGATATATAGGGTTATATGATAGAGAAGAGGAGCTGAGCTCTGTGATATATAGGGTTATATGATAGAGGAGCTGAGCCCCGTGATATATAGGGTTATAAGATAGAGGAGCTGAGCTCTGTGATATATAGGATTATGTGATAGAGGAGAGTAGCCGAGCTCTGGGATATCTAGGGTTATATGATAGAGGAGAGGAGCTGAGGTCTGTGATATATAGGGTTATATGATAGAGAGAAGCTGAGTCTGTGATATATAGGGTGATATGACAGAGGAGAGAAGCTGAGCGTTGTGATATATAGGGTTATATGATAGAGGAGAGGAGCTGAGCTCTGTGATATATAGGGTTATATGATAGAGAGAAGCTGAGCTCTGTGATATATAGGGTTATATGATAGAGGAGAGAAGCTGAGCTCTGTGATATATAGGGTTATATGATAGAGGAGAGAAGCTGAGCTCTGTGATATATAGGGTTATATGATAGAGGAGAGGAGCTGAGCTCTGTGATATATAGGGTTATATGATAGAGGAGAGGAGCTGAGCTCTGTGATCTATAGGGTTATATGATAGAGGAGAGGAGCTGAGCTCTGTGATCTATAGGGTTATATGATAGAGGAGAGGAGCTGAGCTCTGATATAAAGGCTCATATGATAGAGGAGAGGAGCTGAGCTCTGTGATATATAGGATTATAAGATAGAGGAGAGGAACTGAGCTCTGTGATATATAGGGTTATATGATAGAGGAGCTGAGCTCTGTGATATATAGGGTTATATGATAGAGGAGAGGAGCTGAGCTCTGTGATATATAGGATTATATGATAGAGGAGAGGAACTGAGCTCTGTGATAGAGTTATATAATAGAGGAGAGAAGCTGAGCTCTGTTTATATATAGGATTATATGATAGAGGAGAGAAGCTGAGCTCTGTGATATATAGGGTTATATGATACAGGGAGAGGAGCTGAGCTCTGTGATATATAGGGTTATATGATAGAGAAGCTGAGCTCTGTGATATATAGGGTTATATGATAGAGGAGCTGAGCCCCGTGATATATAGGGTTATATGATAGAGGACCTGAGCTCTGTGATATATAGGGTTATATGATAGAGGGAGAGAAGCTGAGCTCTGTGATATATACGATACTGTGATAGAGGAGAGAAGCCGAGCTCTGTGATATATAGGGTTATATGATAGAGGTAGAGGAGCTGAGCTCTGTGATATATAGGATTATGTGATAGAGGAGAGAAGCCGAGCTCTGTGATATATAGGGTTATATGATAGAGAGAAGCTGAGTTCTGTGATATATAGGGTGATATGACAGAGGAGAGAAGCTGAGCGTTGTGATATATAGGGTTATATGATAGAGGAGCTGAGCGTTGTGATATATAGGGTTATACGATAGAGGAGAGGAGCTGAGCTCTGTGATATATAAGGTTATATGATAGAGGGAGAGGAGCTGAGCTCTGTGATATATAGGGTTATATGATAGAGGAAGAGGAGCTGAGCTCTGTGATATATAGGGTTATATGATAGAGAAGCTGAGCTCTGTGATATATAGGGTTATATGATAGAGGAGCTGAGCTCTGTGATATATAGGGTTATATGATAGAGGAGCTGAGCTCTGTGATATATAGGGTTATATGATAGAGGAGAGGAGCTGAGCTCTGTGATATATAGGGTTATATGATAGAGAAGAGGAGCTGAGCTCTGTGATATATAGGGTTATATGATAGAGGAGAGAAGCTGAGCTCAGTGATATATAGGGTTATATGATAGAGGAGAGAAGCTGAGCTCTGTGATATATAGGGTTATATGATAGAGAAGCTGAGCTCTGTGATATATAGGGTTATATGATAGAGGAGAGGAGCTGAGCTCTGTGATATATAGGGTTATATGATAGAGGAGAGGAACTGAGCTCTGTGATAGAGTTATATAATAGAGGAGATGAGCTGTGATCTATGATATATAGGGTTATATGATAGAGGAGAGGAGCTGAGCTCTGTGATATATAGGGTTATATGATAGAGAAGAGGAGCTGAGCTCGTGATATATAGGATTATATGATAGAGGGGGAGTAGCTGAGCCCCCGTGATATATAGGGTTATATGCTAGCGAAGCTGAGCTCTGTGATACATAGGGTTATATGATAGAGGAGAGGAGCTGAGTTCTGTGATATATAGGGTTATATGATAGAGGAGAGGAGCTGAGGTCTGTGATATATAGGGTATATAGGGTTATATGATAGAGAGAAGCTGAGTTCTGTGATATATAGGGTGATATGACAGAGGAGAGAAGCTGAGCGTTGTGATATATAGGGTTATATGATAGAGGAGAGGAGCTAAGCTCTGTGATATATAGGGTTATATGATAGAGGAGAGAAGCTGAGCTCTGTGATATATAGGGTTATATGATAGAGGAGAGGAGCTGAGCTCTGTGATATATAGGGTTATATGATAGAGGAGAGGAGCTGAGCTCTGTGATATATAGGGTTATATGATAGAGGAGAGGAGCTGAGCTCTGTGATCTATAGGGTTATATGATAGAGGAGCTGAGCTCTGTGATATATAGGGTTATATGATAGAGGAGAGGAGCTGAGCTCTGTGATATATAGGGTTATATGATAGAGGAGAGGAGCTGAGCTCTGTGATAGAGTTATATAATAGAGGAGAGAAGCTGAGCTCTGTGATATTTAGGGTTATATGATAGAGGAGAGAAGCTGAGCTCTGTGATATATAGGGTTATATGATACAGGGAGAGGAGCTGAGCTCTGTGATATATAGGGTTATATGATAGAGAAGCTGAGCTCTGTGATATATAGGGTTATATGATAGAGGAGAGGAGCTGAGCTCGTGATATATAGGATTATATGATAGAGGGGGAGAAGCTGAGCCCCGTGATATATAGGGTTATAAGATAGAGGAGCTGAGCTCTGTGATATATAGGGTTATATGATAGAGGTAGAGGAGCTGAGCTCTGTGATATATAGGATTATGTGATAGAGGAGAGAAGCCGAGCTCTGTGATATATAGGGTTATATGATAGAGGTAGAGGAGCTGAGCTCTGTGATATATAGGATTATGTGATAGAGGAGAGAAGCCGAGCTCTGTGATATATAGGGTTATATGATAGAGAGAAGCTGAGTTCTGTGATATATAGGGTGATATGACAGAGGAGAGAAGCTGAGCGTTGTGATATATAGGGTTATATGATAGAGGAGCTGAGCGTTGTGATATATAGGGTTATATGATAGAGGAGAGGAGCTGAGCTCTGTGATATATAGGGTTATATGATAGAGGGAGAGGAGCTGAGCTCTGTGATATATAGGGTTATATGATAGAGGGAGAGGAGCTGAGCTCTGTGATATATAGGGTTATATGATAGAGAAGCTGAGCTCTGTGATATATAGGGTTATATGATAGAGGAGAGGAGCTGAGCTTTGTGATATATAGGGTAATTAATAGAGGAGAGAAGCTGAGCTCTGTGATATATAGGGTTATATAATAGAGGAGAGGAGCTGAGCTCTGTGACATACAGCTGTAATCAGAAGTTTCCATCCACTATATAAAAAGCCCCATCTGCAGGTTTTTCTCTCTGACATGAAATCAGAATAATCCTTCCCCGTTTTAGGTCAATTAGGAACCAAAATTATTTCTATTTGCCAAATGCAGAACAATGAGAGGGAGAATTTTTAAGGCATTTTTATTACTTTCTGCAAAGTCACAAGTTTCCATACACTGGGATTACACTGTAGAACTACCCACAGCCTGAACAGGAAGCGGGAGCTGAAGCTGTAGAACCACCCAGAGCCTGAACAGGAAGTGGGAGCTTGAAGCTGTAGAACCACCCACAGCCTGAACAGGAAGTGGGCTGTGAAGATCAGGCTTTGTAAAACAGCCAGATGTGAAGCTTCCTTTAAGAGTGTATTAAATGTTTCACAGGGTAAAAATGATCATTTAGCCACATACACAAACTATACCACCCAAAGGTGAGCAGTACTTACCTGCCAAGCTGCTTCTGAAGATCCAGCATGTACTGGTAACACTGGGCAAAATAGGTCATCTGGGCTTCCACAAAGTCATTCAGACAGCGCAGATGATGGGCCTTCATGGGAATACAACAAATTATAAAATTATATCATACTCTCAAAGAGAAACTACATAGACAAGTATGAGTGCCGCCTAAATGAGGGGTTCCAAGACAAATCCTACAGTGCTCCAGCAAACCCAACCGGAGATGGCCATGTCCCTCAGTCATCAGTCTATAGGCTGTAGTGAATCATCTCTGTAAGCATTCAGCGTCCTAGGACATGCATCCTCAAAATGCGGCCCTCCAGCTCTTGGGAAAACTACAACTCCCATCATGCATTTATATAATCGATAAGAGTGGGAATGATGGGAGTTGTAGTTTCCCAACAGCTGGAGGGCCGCAGTTTGAGGATGCATGTCCTAGGTCGTGTACGGACGAGCCCTTCTGCCACCGGTCACAGTGCTGGATGTGGTGGTCTCTGATACCAGATACGCCGGTGGTAGGGACTGCTGTACATAGGGTGGATTGCACATGCCCGCCAGCAGCGGGTGTAAAATGAGTGGGATAAAGCTCACATCACAGTCATTTAACCCCTCAGCTGCTACAGTCAAATAACTAGGGCGTATAGGTGGTTAGACACAAGGGGGAGACTTGTCTGGCCACTCCATCGACACCCTGCAATGTGAATGATGGGTTGCCATAGCAGTCAGGGGCTAAAGACCCAGCTAATAAATTCCCATTAGTTTTATTATGACGAGACAATATTAGTTTGCTGTGCTGAGTACACCACATTATAAGGGTATGTTCATGGCGCACACTTCGCCGTGTATTGCGCGTTATACGTGGCGAAATGTGCCCCATAATTACGGTAATCCATAGCTCTCATAGAGAACTACGGATTATCCCCCCCCCCCCCCGCACGTTCAATAGGATCGTATTGTAGGCGCGGGGAGGTAAGGGACAGGTCAATTATTTGCGGCCATTACAGGCTAAGGACACACTTGCAGGAATATTTCATTGCATGTGTTATTAAAGGGTTGTCCCCACCATAGACTGATGACATATTCATAGGATATACTATCAAAGTGTGATAGGTTCGGGTTCCACCTCTGGGACCTGCACCTCTCTCAGGAATGGCCCTGAAAAGTATCTTAGAAAGGAGAGCTGGTGGCGCTTGCTCATGACTCCATTCTGTTTTATGGGAATTCGTAGTGCAGGGGAGTGGTGTTTTTGGCTGAACTAGGCTCTACCATAGAGCAAAATGTAGAGTTGGGCGCAAGCTTAATTAGATTTCTTTTTAGGTGTGAGCCCAGACCCGCATTTCTAGTGTTTAATTATACAACAAGTTATAGTGACCAGGATTCTGGAGAAGGGTCTGGATACATTTCTAAATGTAATAATATAACAAGTTATAGTGACCAGGATTCTGGAGAAGAGTCTGGATACATTTCTAAATGTAATAATATAACAAGTTATAGTGACCAGGATTCTGGAGAAGGGTCTGGATACATTTCTAGATGTAATAATATAACAAGTTATAGTGACCAGGATTCTGGAGAAGGGTCTGGAGACATTTCTATATGTAATAATATAACAAGTTATAGTGACCGGGATTCTGGAGAAGGGTCTGGATACATTTCTAGATGTAATAATATAACAAGTTATAGTGACCGGGATTCTGGAGAAGGGTCTGGATACATTTCTAGATGTAATAATAGAACAAGTTCTAGTGACCAGGATTCTGGAGAAGGGTCTGGATACATTTCTAGATGTAATAATATAACAAGTTATAGTGAACATGATTCTGGAGAAGGGTCTGGAGACATTTCTAGATGTAATAATATAACAAGTTATAGTGACCGGGATTCTGGAGAAGGGTCTGGAAACATTTCTAGATGTAATAATATAACAAGTTATAGTGACCGGGATTCTGGAGAAGGGTCTGGATACATTTCTAGATGTAATAATATAACAAGTTATAGTGACCAGGATTCTGGAGAAGGGTCTGGATACATTTCTAGATGTAATAATATAACAGGTTATAGTGACCAGGATTCTGGAGAAGAGTCTGGATACATTTCTAGATGTAATAATATAACAAGTTATAGTGACCAGGATTCTGGAGACGGGTCTGGAGACATTTCTAGATGTAATATAACAATTATAGTGACCAGGATTCTCGAGAAGGGTCTGGATACATTTCTAGATGTAATAATAAAACAGGTTATAGTGACCAGGATTTGGAAAAGATCGGAAAACATTTCTAGATTTAATAATAAAAAATTTAAAGTGCCAGGATTCGGAGACGGGTTGGGAATTTCTAGAGTAAAAATAGAAAAAGTTATGTGACCGGGTTTTTGGGAGAAGGGTTTGGGTACATTTTAGATGTAATAATAGAAAAAGTTATAGTGACCGGGATTTGGAGAAGGGTCGGGATACATTTCTGAGTAATAAAAAAAAGTTAAAGTGAAGGATTTGGGAAGGGTTTGGTTAATTTAGATTTTAAAAATAGAAAAGTTAAAGTGACCAGGTTTTGGGGAAAAGGGGATGGGTTTTAAAAATTTTAATGTAATTGAAAAGTTTTAGGAGGGTTTTGGGGAGAAGGGTCGGATAATTTCTGATGTAATAATAAAACAAGTTAAGGACCAGGATTCTGGAAAAGGGTTGGATACATTTCTAGAGGTAATAATAGAACAAGTTATTAGTGACCAGGATTATGGAGAAGGGACTGGATACATTTCTAGATGTAATAATATAACAAGTTATAGTGACCAGGATTCTGGAGAAGGGTCTGGATACATTTCTAGTTGTAGTAATATAACAAGTTATAGTGACCAGGATTCTGGAGAAGAGTCTGGATACATTTCTAGATGTAATAATATAACAAGTTATAGTGACCGGGATTCTGGAGACGGGTCTGGAGACATTTCTAGATGTAATAATAGAACAAGTTATAGTGACCAGGATTCTGGAGACGGGTCTAGATACATTTCTAGATGTAATAATATAAGGCTATGTTCACATGGCTTAAAATGGGCCGTATTTCGGTCCGTAATTACGCGCCGGAGTATGCAAATTACGGGCTGAAAACGGCCCAGTCATTACGGTAATCCACAGTTCTCATAGAGAACTATGGATTACGTCGCCTCTGCCCGCCCGGCGAAGCCGCCCCAGGGGGAGATAACTGACATGTCATTTTCTAGCGGCGTATACGCGCCGCTAGCAATGATTGTCTATGGCCCGGCGAGGTGCCCGCCCCCGCTCCCGCCCCCGCTTTGCCTTCCTCTGGGTCAACACTATAACACAATAGGTGGAACGGGATAGACGTCTGTCTTTTTTCGGCCTTCCAAACTATGCAACTTATCAGACTTTGATGGGATAACTTATCAATATTCCAATGAAGTCTATGGTGGGAACAGCCCCTTTGAAGAAAACTTACACACAATTGGTGCAGTTTCGGCGTCTTACAATATAATACAAACTACTGGATGCCGTTCTGTGCCCATTTCATGAGTTAAAGGGGTTGTCTCACTACAAGGTTTGCTTTCTATGTTAAAGATCTTGCAAAAACAATATGTGTCCATTAACAGTGACCTACCTATGCTGAGATATCCCCTCTTGTGTGGGCTACCAGCACTGGTTGCTGTATCTACAGACCTGTTTTCTCTCTCCTGATAGGCTGCCAGCGCTGGTCGCTATAGCTACAGACCTGTTCGATCTCTCCTGATAGGCTGCCAGCACTGGTTGCTATAGCTACAAACATGTTTGATCTCTCCTGATAGGCTGCCAGCACTGGTCGCTATAGCTACAGACCTGTTCAACCTCTCCTGATAGGCTGCCAGCAATGGTTGCTATAGCTACAGAGCTGTGGTCTCTCTCCTGATAGGCTGCCAGCACTGGTTGCTATAGCTACAGACCTGTTCAATCAATCCTGATAGGCTGCCAGCACTGGTCGCTATATCACGACTTGTTCTATCTCTCCTGTAGGGCCAGCACTGGTTGCAAGCTGAGACCTGTTTGTTTTCCCGAGGGGGTGCCACACTGGTTGCTTAGCAAAGACCTTTCAATCTACCCTTATAGGCAGCCACACGGGTTTTTTTGCTCAACCCTTTTTTCTTCTCTGATGGGGCCCCCGCGCTGGTCGCAAAATAGCTAACAGTTTTTTGACCTCTCCTGGTACTCCCAGCGTGGTCGCTTTTAGCTACAGCCCTGTTCGATCTTCCTGTAGGCTGCCAGCGCTGGTCCTATGGCACAGGACCTGTTCGATTCTCCTGATAGGGCCACGCTTGGCCTATAGCTAAGACTGTTCGATCTCCCTGATGGGCTGCCAGCACGGTCACTATATCACAGACTGTTAAATCTTCCTGATAGGTGCCAGCACTGGTTGTGTATCTAAAGCCCTTTTTTTCCCTCTCCTGATGGGGCTCCCGCATGGTCGATAGGTAAGACCTGTTTGATCTCCTGATAGGCTGCCACAGGTCGATAGGTCAACCTGTTAAATCCCCCCCTGATAGGTCCCACATGGTTGCTGTATCTAAACCTGTTCGACCTTTTCCTGATAGGCTGCCACCCCTGGTCGCTATAGGTACAGACCTTTTTTATCTCCCTGATAGGCTCCCACCCGGGTCGATAGGTAAGCCCTGTTCAATCCTCCTGATGGGCCCCCCGACTGGTTCTGTATCAAAAGACCTTTTTTCTCTTTTTGATGGCCGCACTGGTTGCTGTATCTACAGACCTGTTTTCTCTCTCCTAAAGGCTGCCAGGCTGGTCCAAATTCACAGACCTTTAAAATCTCTCCTGATAGGTGCCAGCGCCGGTCACTATAGCTACAGCCCTGGTGCCCTCAGCAGCAAATTCGGGCCAGTATTAGCCAGAAAACCGTAAAGCCGGGAAAAATTCAAAAAATAAAACAGAAAAAAAGGAGAGTAGAGGAACCCCGTATGGAAAACCCCTTTAATGGCTTGACCAGAGATTGCTGTAGCCAGAGAAAGTTCGGTGCAGCTCATCCATTATCACCTCTGTTCTCTCCACAACCATGGGGCCCTCCCCCAAGCTGTGTTAATGTAATGCATAACCCTATTGTTAATTGCACGGAAGTGACCCCTTAATGTTATTACGCACTGTGCCCCGGGGCCCAGTTTTGTACTCTATTTTTGCGGTCAGTCAGACGTTCCTCTGTGATTCCCGACTTAATGTGATTTTAAGCCTTCCCAGCGGCTTAATCCCGTTTGCGGTCAAATTCACCGGGTTTATTGGGATTTTCCTGTTCCCCCTGGAGAAGCAAACGCAATTCCCGCAGTCTCCCTGTGTATCTTTCCAGAGGCAGGCGGCTGCGGTCAGCGCCGGCACAGAGGTATCCCATGACTTTGTCTTCTGCTCCTTAACTCACGAAAAAATGACCCCTCCTGCCCCCACCAAAACCTGGCTCGCCCCCATCGGGGCGACGGCGTCCATCGGAGGGAAACAAAAACAGTCCCCCGACCTTTTTTCCATTCCTTTTACGGCTTTGGATTTCCAGCAGCAGCATCGGCCTGGGTGGTGCTGGGGGGCGAGCTGGGCGCAGACACTTCATAAATCACCCGCCTGAAAGTACCTCAAGAAACCGCAGAGCATTGAGCAACAGCACATTTCTCTGCAAGTTACACAATCTGCTATCCAAAGCAACACTTCACTTGTGAGGGGAGAAGTCTTCTGTGACCCTGTCCGTACAAACGTGACACTGCGGACGAAAGACTGAGCCCCCCAAATGCACCGAGCAGCACTTCTATGGAGGGATAGAACTGTACAGATCCCTATAACGCTGCAGTAAAAGACTGAGCCCCCCAAATTCACCGAGCAGTCCTTATATGGAGGGAGAGCATTGTACAGATCCCTATAATGCTGCAGTAAAAGACTGAGTCCCCCAAATTCACAAGCAGCGCTTATATGGAGGGGACGCATTAAACGACCTTAACGTGCAGAAAAAGATGACCCCCCCAAATGCACAGAGCAGCACTTATATGGAGGGACAGCATTATACAGATAACTATAAGGCTGCAGTAAAAGACTGAGCCCACCAAATGCACAGAGCAGCACTTCTATGGAGGGGAGCATTTTTTACGACCCCTATAACCGCAGAAAAAGACTGACCCCCCCCAAATTCACCGGCAGCACTATAGGAGGGAGAACTTTTTATACAGATCCTAAAACGCTGCAGTAAAGATGAGCCCCCCAAATTCCAAGCAGCGCTTATAGGAGGGTAAAACTTACAGATCCCTATATGTTTGCATAAAGACCGGCCCCCAAATTCACGAGAGTGCTTATATGGGGGAGACATTATACAGATCCTAAACGCTGCAGAAAAAAGCTGAGCCCCCAAATTCACAGAGCAGCGCTTTTAGGAGGGATAGAATGTACGATCCCTAAATCTGCAAGAAAAAGACTGACCCCCCCAAATTTCACCGACATGCTTATATGGGGGGAGAGAATTGTACAGCCCCTATAATACATCAAAAACAAATATCAGTGGCACAAAAAGGACAAGTAAAACTAAAGGTATTAGGAAATTGGAAACCCTTACTGCAAAAGGAAAATATAAAAAAACCTGGGACTTTTAGTTTACAGTATTTGATAAAGTTTGTTTTAAAAGCCACCTCCCAAAAGTCAAGGGGATCCCGCACAGGTGGTCCCTCATAAAAATGTTACCTCAAATAGGCGTAAAACCAGATGAAACTTCAGGGTATGGTGGGAAAATAGCAATTGGTTTTCCCTGCATGGTTTTAAAAGAGGCAGCTGGTGCAGAAACCCAATGGTTCCAATCTCAAATGAACTCAAAAAAAAAGGTGTGCACATCTAAATATATTCTGAAAAAAACAAGCTAGGTGCACACTGAAAGGCAATTAACATCAAATAAAAATATCGTGGCACACAAAAAGATAAGAAAAACCCTCAATAACCCAAATTGTAGTTCCTCCCAAACCCCTAATTTGCAGTCTGGATTGACGCCTAGTGAGGTAACATGTTCAGTGTAGGACTCACCCCGCTCTGGGATCCCCTTGACGTTTTGGGAGGTGAGCTTAATACAATCTTTGATCAATACTTAAAAATAAAAGTCCCAGGTTTTTATTTTTTCCTTAGCGTAATGCATTTCCCAAAATTTCCCATATACCTTGAGGTTTTACTTAGTCTTTAGTGTGCCACTGATATTTGTATTAGATGTATTATAGGGATCTGTACAATGCTCTCCCTCCATATAAGCGCTGCTCTGTGAATTTGGGGGGCTCAGTCTTTTACTGCAGCGTTATAGGGATCTGTATAATGCTCTCCCTCCATTTAAGTGCTGCTCGGTGCATTTGGGGGGCTCAGTCTTTTACTGCAGCATTATAGGGATCTGTATAATGCTCTCCCTCCATATAAGTGCTGCTCGGTGAATTTATGCTTGTGTTTTTCAGAATATTTTTAATGGCAGACCAAATATGTTTTGTGATCCCTATAATACTGCAGTAAAAGACTGAGCCCCCAAATTCACCGAGCAGCGCTTATATACAGATCCCTATAATACTGCAGTAAAAGACTGAGCGCCCCAAATTCACAGAGCAGCGCTTATATGGAGGGATAGCATTATACAGATCCCTATAATGCTGCAGTAAAAGACTGAGCCCCCCAAATTCACCGAGCAGCGCTTATATACAGATCCCTATAATACTGCAGTAAAAGACCGAGCCTCCCAAATTAAAAGAGCAGCGTTAATTTTGGGGGGATACATTATACAGATCCCTATAATACTGCAGTAAAAGACTGAGCGCCCCAAATTTAACCCGGAGCAGCGTTAAACGATCCCTAATACTGCAGTAAAGATGAGCCCCCAAAAACACAGAGCAGCGTTTATTGGGGGAAAGATTATACAGATCCTATAATGTGCAGTAAAAGACTGAGCCCCCCCAAAATTCACCGAGCAGCGCTTATATACAGATCCCTATAATACTGCAGTAAAAGACCGAGCCTCCCAAATTCACAGAGCAGCGCTTATATGGGGGATAGCATTATACAGATCCCTTAAAATGCAGTAAAAAACTGGCCCCCCAAATTCCAAGGAGCGCTTATATACAGGCTTATATAAGTCCCTATAATTCTGCAGTAAAAGACTGATCCCCCCAAATTCACCGAGCAGCGCTTATATGGGGGATAGAACTGTACAGATCCCTACGACGCTATGGCCACATAGAACAAGACAAAAACGTCGGAAAACCGATGGCATTTTGTCACCGATTTTGCGCAAAAAAATTGCGGTCAATTTTATTTTTTTTCCGTTGGCCTGTACAATTGAATGTACAGGAAACCGACGGCAAACTGCAAAACTCTGGCGGAATATGTAACATGTTGCATATTCCGCCGTATTTTTAAAACCCGTGTTGTATATACAGTGTACCGTCAGATTCTCTGAGGATTCAAAATACTGAAACTGACGAAAATCTGACAGTGTTTCTGTGCTGGACATAGCCTTACACACAACACTGCAGACAAAAGACTGCGCTCCCCCCCCCCCACTCCTCCCCAAATACACTGGGATAAAACGTTGTATGGGGGCGATAGGCATTGTACTAGATCCCTAAAGCTCGTTCCTTCGACAGTATGTAGATCGAATCCCGACTTGAGATAAGCGTCTAAAACCTAAAGCAAATCATCCTCATTGAGCTCAGTAGAAAATGTGTTGAAGTTCATACAAATGTGTATTTTCTCCGTCGATTTTTAAAAGTAAAACAAAAAAATGTGAAACATGTTCTTTTTCCGCGTCCAAACCCATAGACATGAATGGGGGTCGTAAGTAAGTCCCCCAGAATAAAAACTACCTAAAACCCACATGAAATACTCGTCGTCCGGCGCGGTTTTCAATTGTAAAAGCCAACGAGAATCCGACAAAGTAAATTTGACTTGTCCCCCAACACACAACGCTGCAGACAAAATATTGAGCCCCCCAAATTTATGGAGTAAAGCTTATATGGGGAAATCCAGTGTACGGATCTCTGTAACACACACGAACGCGTAGACCTGGTCTCTAGATTGGATTATCACGCACCGTGTAGTAAAATGATGCAATTACTTTGCTACAGGAGCTGAATGTGGAAAACAGAATATTAAATGTGAGGAAAGAAATAATACAGCCCAAAACTAGACCCAAAGAATTATTTCCTCCGAAACAGAACTTATTACAAATCACATTTATGTAAGAAATAACGTATCACCAAGAATACACAGAAGTAAAGAAAACCCGGATCCAACGTGTTCCAGCCTCCAACTGATATGTGGACACGAAAGAGAATTCTGGGACGAGGTGAACACATACAAATAAACTGTCCCTCTATCCTTACCCTAGTCCAACCCATAGAGGGGCAATCGCCCTGACAAGGACGACCCTGCAGACTATTCCTAATATGTCCTAGAAATCACCTTAAATATATACACAGGGTAAAGACTGTAACTCATAGGACTCTAGAGGTTGGATTGGGTTTTTTTTGTTACTTCTACATACTCTTGGCAATCAATTATTTCCACTATAAATGCAATTTTTACTAACTTAATTTTATTTGACATTATTAAGTTATGTTTTAGAGGGAATGATTATTTTGGTTATAGTCTTAAAGGAAATGAATGTGATTGCATTGTGCCATTACTGTGATTCACATGCCAGAGTTAGCAAAAAAACAAAAAAACACAACCCAAAAACATTTTTTTTCCACCTTCTCAAAATTTCTTTGTGGACGTGTTTCTCAATCTTATGCAGTTTTGGGGAGACCCAAATTCACGTTCAGTTCCGATTGCTCAAATTTCTATGGCAGCTTTACTTGCACAACCAAAGTTGCTGTGTAGTCCAAGCCTTCGAGGGGACGTCCACCTCCTAGAAATATCCTACCAGCAGCTCCTGGGGCCCCGAACAAATAACAAGCCTTTACTAGCCTTTCTCCGGACTTCTGGTTTCTTTTTTCTACTTCTGAACGGGGACGTCACCGCTGCAGATGCTGATTGGCTGCAATGGTCATGTGGCACTAATTTATATCACTGTTCGGGTATGTTCACACAGCGTACTGCAGTGCGTATTGTACTCCCCGCAATATGCCGGGTGTTTTAGTAGCACGCGCTGGCCAGCACATACTTCTTTTTTTTCAACTGTTTATTTATTGAAATTTTTGTATATCCAACATACAAATCTCAGTATCAATGTAGACAACATTTCGAACAGTGCAATAACATATGTCACAGTAAACTTTATGATTGGTAATGCATGCTTACGACCGCGTGATGAATCATCAGAACCTATTTAATGAAACTATTATAAGACTATTTCTTAGTCTCCAGCACATACTTCTGAAGTGCAGGTGGGCCGCCCCATTGACTTTATATCATCCCGACGCGTAAACCCCGGGAAGAAATGACGTGTCCCTTCTTTCACCCAGCATTTAATAGGCGTCGGGGAATACGGACATAATTCATAGCTCTCTATGAGAACTATGAATTTCCGTAATTGTGGGGGCATTTCAGGCGCATGTCAGCACAATTACAACGTGTTAACATACCCTTAGGAAGTGAACAGCTCCGAATGGTGATGTAAGTAGAGGCACGCGGCAGCCAATCTGGGTCTGTGGTGGGGATATCACAGTTTGGAAGTGACAGAATGAAGACAGAAGACCAAGGAGACGCGTCGCTGGAGCCGGAGAAAAGGGAGTGTAAGTATTTTCATTTTATTAGAGGCCCACCTCTTTATTAGAGCATTCCACGAGGCCCACCCGTGGAGGTGGGGGAGAGGCATTCCCCGGGGCCCACCCGTGGTGGGAGGCTGGGGGAGGGGGAATTCCCCAGGGCCCACCCGGGGGGGTGGTGGGGGCCATTCCCCAGGGCCCACCCGTGGTGGTGGTGGGGCATTCCCCAGGGCCCACCCGTGGTGGTGGTGGGGCATTCCCCAGGGCCCACCCGTGGTGGTGGTGGGGGCCATTCCCCAGGGCCCACCCGTGGTGGTGGGGGGGGGGGGGGCATTCCCCCGGGCCCACCCGTGTTGGTGGTGGGGGCCATACCCCAGGGCCCACCGTGGTGGTGGTGGGGGGGGGATTCCCCGGGCCCACCCGTGGTTTGGGGGTGGGGGCATTCCCCAGGGCCCACCCGTGTGGTGGTGGGGAAGGAGTGGTGGTGGGGGGCCCTTCCCAGGGCCCACCCGTGGTGGTGGTGGTGGTGGGGGGGGCATTCCCGGGCCACCCGTGGGGGGGGGGGGCATTCCCCAGGGCCCACCCGTGGTGGTGGGGGGGGGGGGCATTCCCCAGGGCCCACCCGTGGTGGGGGGGGGGCATTCCCCGGGCCCACCTGTGTGGTGTGGGGGCCATTTCCCCAGGCCCACCAGTGTGGTGTGGGGCCATTCCCAGGCCACCGTGGTGGTGGTGGGGCATTCCCCAGGCCCACCCGTGGTGTGGTGTGTGGCATCCCGGGCCCACCCGTGGTGTTGGGGCATTCCAGGGCCGACCGTGTGGTGGTGGGGCATCCACGGGCGACCCGATGGTGGTGGCATTCCCAGGCCCACCTGGTGTGGTGGGCATTCCCCAGGCCCACCGGGGGGGTGGAGGCCCCGTGGGGGTGGGCTTCCCAGGCCACCCTGGTGTGGTGGGCATTCCCCGGGGCCCATTCTATAGGTACGGTACATATCTCTTGCTTTCGGCCTCTTTTTCCCCTTTCTCCCTAAAAGTCCACCAGGGTTTCCCCTACTCCTCTTGGGCAGCAATCTGCCCCTATAGATCACAAGGAAATGGATACCAATCCTCAGCAATCTGTGAAAATTACATAGACATGAACCTGATAAAGAATGGTTTCATAGGAAGTTGATGACTGGGACCAATCCGGCAAACAATGTAGTATTTGGAATAGAGCTCGGCATATACTCACCCTCGTCACCTCGTCAGTCCACATCTGACCAGCATTAAAAGCAATACAGACAAAAAACACAATTTAGTACATAACGCCACAAAAGTCTGCTACCTACACTCTTATCCTACACTGGCTATGTTATAACTGGAAGTAAAAACAAAACCAAAACAAAAAAATCAAAGAATTAAAGTTTAAATGTTAAAAAATATAAAGCCTGATGGCAGCACACGGTATAGTTCTCACATCCTAGACTGAATACATTCTCAGTATAATCATTGTAACAGTGTGTCTTTCTAATACAAAGCTCAAAAATCTACTGGAAATAAATGATAAAATCCTTTCTGCCTACAGCCGTCACTACAAGGAGCTCACTGAATACAGTGTAATGATGCAGTCCTATGTATAAGCAGTATGCAGTGCGCTCATCAGCTCCCCCTAGAGTCCGCAATCTACACAGTGGAGGTGAACAAGACAACACTGCACTCAAACTGATCAGTTCCAGGGCATTCACCAGTGGGGAGGCTGGGCTTAAACTCCTTGTCTCTCTCCCTCACCAACATTTTCCCCACCCTTGGTTGAACTTGATGGACACGTGTCTTCTTTCAACTGTACTAACTATGTAACTATTAGAAGACTTCAGACAGACAATATAGTCAACATAAGCATTGAAAAATATGCCAAAGGAGGCGGTTTAAGGGCTGTCAAAATAACATTCTGTCCTTTATTGGACAAAATGCTAAGCGACTGTGCCTGGCACATTAAAGGGGTTGTCTCACTACAAGGATTGCTGCTTTTTATGTTAAAGATCTTGAAAAAACAAGTCACTTTGCAATATATGTCCATTAACAGTGTCCTCCATATTCCTAGATATCCCCTCTTGTATGTGCTGTATCAGCTCCTCAGGTCATTTAAGCTACAGGGACCTTTTCTCTCTGTTTAGTCTAGTCATTTGTCCTACCATGACTTGTTTGATTCTCCCCTGAATGGTGCCAGCACCCCCGGTGAAGCTAAGCCTTCTAAATCAATACTAATAGTGCAAATATCTATAGCTACAGACCTGTTTTCTCTCCTGATAGGCTGCCAGCACTGGTCGCTATAGCTGCAGACCTGGCTTCTACTGCAGCCTAGTTGAAGCCAGTAAACCTGCCCCTGAATTCAAAATTAAACCAAGAAAACAGGACTGAGGTAAGATGAATCAATGTAGTGAGACAACCCCTTTAAGTGATACATTATAGAAAAATGGGACATTACTTAAAAACATAGTCAAACGTCCAAATTCACAGGTCAATGGCATGAAATTCATCCGTTCCCAATAGAAGGCAATAAAAGTCCCAGTGCTACACTGATTGCAATCTTTTCTCTTTTGGTTGTTTGCATAGAATTATGGGGGCGGCCATCTTGCCTGAGCTGCTTTTAGCAGCATTTAGAGATATGCTTTACAGCAGCTTCATGGCCATAGGAGCCTGTGAACAGGAGAAGACCCATTGACTTCTATAGGAGAGTGTTGTGGGCATGCTCTGTGACCTGGGAAGACGTCAGTGTGCAAAGAGGAGGAGAGGGGGAGCTGTGATATCTCCTATTGTGACTGCTGGATCCTGTTATCTATATATAGGTGTTACCTGTCAGTGTAATCTGCCTGTGATGAGGAGACTGCAGGGAAGTGATCTCTACAGAACAGGAGGTGTCAGTCTATAGTGAATGGTGGATCCTGTGTTATCTATATATAGGTGTTACCTGTCAGTGTAATCCTGTCTGTGATGATAATGAGGAGACTCTACAGAACAGGAGGTGTCAGTCTATAGTGAATGGTGGATCCTGTGTTATCTATATATAGGTGTTACCTGTCAGTGTAATCCTGCCTGTGATGAGGAGACTGCAGGAAGAAGTGATCTATAGTGAATGGTGGATTCTGTGTTATCTATATATAGGTGTTACCTGTCAGTATATTCCTGTCTGTGATGATGAGGAGACAGCAGGGAACTGAGCGCTACAGAACAAGAGGTGTTTGTCTATAGTTAACATTGGATCCTGTGTTATCTATACACAATGGTGTCACGGATGATTATAATACTTCTCAAGCTGATAATGAGGAGACTGCGTAGAATTCTCACTATGGAAACAACTCAAACTCTCATTGTTGCTCTTATTCATTCTCGTCTTGACTACTTTAACTCCCTACTTGTTGGTCTTCCTCTCTGTAAACTCTCCCCTCTCCAATCTGTCCAGAATGCAGCAGCCAGGCTTGTCTTTCTCTCCAGCCGCTATACTGATGCCTCTACCCTGTGTCAGTCTCTGCACTGGCTGCCTATTCAGTACAGGATACAACATAAACTAATCACTCTCACACATAAGGCTCGCCACAGTGCTGCTCCTCCCTACATCTCCTCCCTTATCTCTGTCTACCACCCTACCCGCTCTCTCCGCTCTGCTACTGATCTAAGACTACACACCTCACTCATCCGAACCTCCCATGCCCGTCTCTAAGATTTTGCACGTATTGCACCAGTTCTCTGGAACATGTTACCCCATGTGATCAGGCACGCTCACAACCCTCACAGTTTTAAGTGCGCTCTGAAAACTCATCTTCCTAGACAATCCTATCAAGACCCCTAATTGTTATCCCCCCAAATTCTGTCACACATTCGTTACTTCCTAAACTTTGGCACCCACAGGCACTTATCTGTATATAGATGTACGGTTGGGATGGCAGGTTCATCCACTTTTTTATGTAAACCACCCCATATTTATGTAACATGGCTGGACCATTGTTAACCAAGCACCTCTGACCTTTTTTTCACCCATACACCCTAACAGATTGTAAGCTCTTGCGAGCAGGGTCCTCACACCTCGTGTCTCATTTGTCAGTAGCTTTTCTATAATGTAATGTCTGGTTTGTCTGTGCTTATTCCCTCTATATTGTAAAGTGCTGCGGAATATGTTGGCGCTATATAAAGATTATTATTAATTCAGTCCCCAGATGTCAGACCTCAGACCAGACACAGAAATCAGTTTAGGACTTAGACCAAAGCCTCTTAATATTTTGGTCCGGACGGCAGGCATCTTTGCCAGTCTGAAACCACAGACGCCATTTAAGGGCTTGTCACCACGGCACAGGTTTTCACCCGGTTTTTCAGACGGTTTTCGGTTTTGAAAACCGTCTATAAACCGGGTGACAACTTTTAAAATGGACCTTAATGGAAAACCCGCCGGCAGTCCGACAAACATTTACCATGTTCATTCTTCCTCCCGGTTTTCAGGCGGAATATGAACATGTTAACGCGGGTGAGGGGGGGGGAGGAGCGGTCTTGACCCGCAAACAGCAAAGAAAAGCCGTCGCCCAGCGGCCGCAAAACAGTGCAAATACTGGTCAGGATTTCCGACCGTTATTTGCACTGTGCCGTGTAGAATAGAAATGATGAAAAATGGGGGTTTGATTGCTTCTAAGTGTACACCATTTCACATAAAACACGTCTCCTCACACCTTCATTGTGCCAATTCCAAATGAGGCAAATCCCCCTTTTTGAGCTACAGCTACAACCTCCCACCCAGCCTGCTAGTAGCCTGCTGAGGAACACATCATCCAAAAAGTGGTCCCAGTTTTCTTCCCTTGAACTTACTTTAGCATTTACATTTTAGTGGAGCATTCAGAGCTTGCAAGTTTCCACACACCTTCATGAAGCTTTTCACTAATGAGGACCATTACCCCTAAAACCTCTCACCCAGTCAACCAAACCCCTACTGAGGAATGGTACAACCAATAGTTGGCACTCGGGTCCTAGCTCTTTCCCCTGAAGTTAAGCAGAAAATATTTCAATTTTAGTAGAGCATTCATAACTTGTAAGTCTCCGCACACCTTCGTGATCCCTCTCACCAATGAAAAACCTTACCTCTCTGAGCTACATCCAAAAGCTCTCACCCAGTCAGCTAGAACCCTAATGACTGTCTTACCCCACTGATGGCAAAAAATGACAAAACTGAAAAGCAAACTGCACAGTAGGACTGGACGCGTTTTGTGCTATGGCGCAGGTGTGTAGCTGTACGTAGAGGAAAACATAGCGGATCATACACAGTATCACGAAAGGTGGGAGACTTGAGAACAGGAACATACGAATTGATATAAAAGTACTTGTCTTGGTCACCAGGTCCCTCCTGCATGGCCGCGTGAAGATGGTCCTATACCAGTGTGGACGCTGCGGTACAGTCATTTTATAGGGCAGTGAAAAAAGAAAGATACACATACAGTGAACAGCTGGATATATCATAGGGCTCTGCAGCCGACGAGAAACTGCAACTCTCAGCAGGCGCGACGGGGGCGACGCGCACTACCCAGCAGGCGCGACGGGGGCGACGCGCACTACCCAGCAGGCGCGACGGGGGCCACGCGCACTACCCAGCAGCGCACGCGCGCTACCAGCAGGGCGGCGGACCCGCGCAGGGTACCCAGCAGGCGCGACGGCGCCAGAGCGCGACGCGCGCTACCCAGCAGGCGCGACGGGGCGACGCGCCTACCCAGCAGGCGCGACGGGGGCGACGGCGCTACCCAGCAGGCGCGACGGGGGCGACGCGCACTACCCAGCAGGCGCGACGGGGCGACGCGCCTACCCAGCAGGCTCGACGGGGGCGACGCGCTACACCCAGCAGGCGCGACGGGGCGACGCGCCTACCCAGCAGGGCGACGGGGGCGACGCGCGCAAACCCAGCAGGCGCGACGGGGCGACGCGCACTAACCAGCAGAGGCGACGGGGCGACGCGCACTACCCAGCAGGCGCGACGCGCACTACCCAGCAGGCGCGACGGTGACACGCGGACTACCCAGCAGGCGCGACGCGCACTACCCAGCAGGCGCGACGTGCGACCCCACTACCGCGGCACTCCCGAGGCGCGACGCGCACTACCCAGCAGGCGCGACGGGGCGACGCGCACTACCAAGCAGGCGCGACGGGCGACGCGCATACCCAGCAGGCGCAGCGTGCCACTACCCAGCAGGCGCGACGGGGCGACGCGCACTACCTACAGCGCACGGGCGACGCGCACTACCACAGCCAGGCGCGACGCGTACTACCCAGCAGGCGCGACGGGGCGACGCGTAATACCCAGCAGGCGCGACGCGTACTACCCAGCAGACGCGAGGGGCGACGCGTACTACCCAGCAGACGCGAGGGGCCGATTGGAACGGACAGCCAGACATGAAACACAGGACACGGCGAAGGCCGAATCTGGGGCCACTACCATAGGTAGGCAAGGATGGGGTCTCTTGCAGTACATGAAGCATGGCGTAGTTCAGACTTTGAAGGAACTTCACCACACGGATAGCTGAGGAGGGCGACGCGTACTACCCAGCAGGCGAGAGGGCGACGCGCACTACCCAGCAGGCGCGACGGGGCGACGCGCACTACCCAGCAGGCGCGAGAGGGCGACGCGTACTACCCAGCAGGCGCGAGAGGGCGACGCGTACTACCCAGCAGGCGCGAGAGGGCGACGCGTACTACCCAGCAGACGCGAGAGGGCGACGCGTACTACCCAGCACGCGCGAGAGGGCGACGCGTACTACCCAGCAGGCGCGAGAGGGCGACGCGTACTACCCAGCAGGCGCGAGAGGGCGACGCGTACTACCCAGCAGACGCGAGAGGGCCGATTTATGGAACAGGGGGACAGCCAATGTACTATGAAACACAGGGTACACGGCACAAGGAACCTCGAATCTAATGGAGGAAACCAGTCTTCTCTATAGGTAGGGCAATGGATGTGGGTTCTCTTGCAGTACATGGAGAGCATGGCAAAACGTAGTTCCCGGAATATTTTTTAAAGGGATACTCTCACCACACGGATTAGCTTTAAACATGAAGACAAAAGGTAAATAAAAACTATTATCAAATACATTGCTTCCTTTTTAGAGTCAGAGTAGTTCTTATCTCCTGCTCTTATCTTCCCTAGGTTACCAACCACTTCTCTCTGCTCCAGCAGTGGCGGGGATGAAGACATTACTTCCTGCTGTATCATATCAGCAGCACCAGAGCTTGTTTATCTTTCTTACTGACACGTTTTAACCCTTTAGAGTGCTGAAGCCTTGTGCCCCGCTGTTTAAATCCCTTCATCACCAATGTCCCGCTAACAGGATCAACTAGGAATAGCAGAGCTGAGAGGTCGGTCACTGCTGTAGACCCGCCCACAGCCTAAACAGGAAGTGGGAGCCAGAAGCTGTAGACCCGCCCACAGCCTGAACAGGAAGCGGGAGCCTTGAGCTGTAGAAGCAACCACAGCCTGAACAGGAAGGTGGAGCGTGAGGCTGTAGACCCACCCACAGCCTGAGCAGGAAGTGGGAGCCCGAAGCTGTAAACTTGCCCACAGCCTGAACAGGAAGTGGGAGCCTGAAGCTGTAGACCCGCCCACAGCCTGAACAGAAAGTGGGAGCCAGACATACTGTGACCCGCCCCAGTGAACATAAAGTGGCAGCCAGAGCTTGTTTTAACCCGCCCACAGCTTAACCCCTAAAGTGGTGCCTGAAGCTGTGGCCCCCACTGTCTGAAACCTAAATGAGCCAAATGTCCCGCCTAACAGCCTGAATAGGAAGTGAGAGGTCGAAGCTGTTAGACCCGCCCACAGCCTAAACAGAAAGTGGGAGCCAGAAGTTGTAGACCCGCCCACAGCCTGAACAGGAAGTGGGAGCCAGAAGCTGTAGACCCGCCCACAGCCTGAACAGGAAGTGGGAGCCAGAAGCTGTAGACCCGCCCACAGCCTGCACAGGAAGCGGGAGCCAGAAGCTGTAGACCCGCCCACAGCCTGAACAGGAAGCGGGAGCCAGAAGCTGTAGACCCGCCCACAGCCTGAACAGAAAGTGGGAGCCAGAAGCTGTAGAGCCGCCCACAGCCTGAACAGAAGTGGGAGCCAGAAGCTGTAGAACCACCCACATCCTGAACGGGAAGTGGGAGCCTGAAGCTGTAGACCCGCCCACAGCCTGAACAGGAAGTGGGAGCCTGAAGCTGTAGACCCGCCCACAGCCTGAACAGGAAGTGGGAGCCTGAAGCTGTAGACCCGCCCACAGCCTGAACAGGAAGTGGGAGCCTGAAGCTGAAGAACCGCCCACAACCGGAACAGGAAGTGGGAGCCTGAAGCTGTAGAACTGATCGCAGCCAGAGCCAGAATTGGGAGCCTGAAGTTGTACAACTGCCCAAGGTCTAAAAAGGAAGTGGGAGCCTGAAGTTGTAGAACCTCCCACAACCTGAAAAAGAAATTGGAGCCTAAAACTGACTGAGAAGAGCAGGCTCTGGGAAAGAGCATGGTGAGAGCACAGCTTTAAGTTACATAAGCCAATTATAATGGCCTAAAATTCAAACTGTTTAATTTTCCATGACACTGAACTGGGCCCAACACATTACAATGCAAGAGAAGGCACAGAGGTCAAATGGAGTGGTGATGGGAGGCCAACAAACCTGTAGCCACTTTACATGCAACACGTTGAGCATGTAAGACCAATTTACCATAAAGCCGACATCCCGCCCGGGCTCAGAGGCGTTTAATTGCTGAAAGGCACGCATACAAAGACAAAAAGAGAGCGGACAGTAAGGTAAGGACCTGTGCATCAGAAGAGAAGCAGAGACAGTCATTACAATCACTATATAGGCAGAGAAATAACGTGAATAAGATTCTGCAGATTACAATAGTGCAACCATGTTCGTGATCAATGCAGGAGAATAATTGTTGACTAATGTAAACTATTATTTGGAGATAGAGGCAAGGAGGGTATCTACAGCCAAAATTTTTAAACAAAAAACAAGATATACCATGCTACAAGATATACTCCATCACTCACAGAGTCGCACTAGTATATAAAAGGCACATAAACCTGCTGATGACACTGACACTCTAAGCTCAGTGGCCACTTCCGTCTGAGAGCCTCCTGCTTGAAGTCTGGCAATGGCGAGGTCCTGCTGGTCAATTGTAAGGAGTTGTCTTGGTCTCATGATATCACAATCTGAACAGCAGGATGAGGAGGACTGTTTAAATCCTAATTCAATTTAAACCCTTAAATTTATTGGGCCATTCAGAGATCAAACACCTGTTGGGAATTTTGCCATTAAGCTCAGCAAGTTGTGCAAAAAGTCCTGAAACACTGAACAGTTGGACGTGAGCATCTAAAGGGGAGAGATCGGCGCATTTAGTTCATTTAAAAAATGTTTCAGGAAATTTTACGTTCATCCTGAAATTTCAACCAAAAGCCAAACATCCCGAACTTTTTGTGAGGAGCGTGTATTGGGACTTTGAACATTGCTATTTGCGGCATCTCAC
This sequence comes from Phyllomedusa bahiana, assembly GCA_025379985.1. Taxonomy (NCBI): domain Eukaryota; kingdom Metazoa; phylum Chordata; class Amphibia; order Anura; family Hylidae; genus Phyllomedusa; species Phyllomedusa bahiana. The sequence continues at coordinate 27,607 of JAODAL010015754.1, read as the reverse complement.
TTTATGGCTGCAGCATGGAGAGTTACTATAAATGTTAATCTATGATTGCTATAAATATGATATACATTTCATGAATTCAGGATGAGGTGTGCCGGGGATTTACTGAAGCCGTATACGGGAATGAAAATCCTCCCCATGAGCCTCCACAGACTCATCACCAAGGTGTGTGGGACCATTAATATTTCCCTTATGGACAGAAAGTGAGTTAAAGTCTTTCGAGCATGAACAGAGACCGGAAAACCAACATTACAGGGGTGGGTACCCTTCCTTATATTATTCAAGACTTAAAAAAAAAAAATAAAAAAAAAAAAATTGGGGCTGAAGTAACACTTAAAAAAATGTGCCTGCACTAAGAACAAACCTAGAAAACATATCTTGTTCGTAAAACGGGGACGGCCTGTTCTCAAGTAATAGTAGCAAAATTAGGGAGTAAAAACTCCCATCAAAGGCCGGAGACGTAAGAATCAAAACAAAATAAGGGACAGGTTGGCAAACATTTCCGGATCAGCCGCGAGCCGTGACTTATCGGGGATCGGGCGCTAAAATCCGCTTTTTCCATTTTACTTAGGGTTTCCAAAACCTAAAACCGTCTGACAGGATATAGAACATGTTGTATATTCCGCCGGACCGCCATCATATTCCCATGCAGCACACATGTATACATACATATATACATACATATACATACACACACATACACAGTCCCCGACACCGTTCAAAGTTACATTTGTCCCCTAGTTACAAACGGAGACTTATGGGGCATGCTGGCACTTGTAGTTCCATGTTCCACAGCAGAGAGTAGCTGAGGAACGACAAGTTCCAGCATGCCACAGCAGCAGCTGGTCCGGCTTAACACACAAATTCAACTTAAGAACAAACCTACAGCCCCATCCCGTCCGTAACCCGGGGACTATACACATATATGTCACCTGTTAGTGAGATATATCTCTGTACACACACACATATAAATATATATATATATCTATCTATCTATATCTATCTATATCTATATCTATATATATCTATATATATCTATCACTGACAGTCATGCTACTTAAAAAAACAAAACAAAAAAACACACAACATAAAAAAAACACTGTCTACTAGCTTTGTGACGTTATTGAAAAAAATGAAGAACAATAATTGCGCAAAAATAAACCAACCAACATATCACGAAAAAAATTAGTACAAGGGTTAAAGCGTTCATACCGGCGTGTATTTAGGAAAATAAGCTTGGTCAGAAGGAGGTCAGGAACTGGTTAATGAAGTAAAGCGTGTGCACGTGCAGCCAACCAATTGACATGGTCTAATGCAGGGGTTCCCAAACTCCAGTCCTCACGCCCCACCAACAGGTCATGTTTTCAGGATCTCCCACAGAATGCACTGACAATAATGATATCACCTGTGCAATGCTGAGGAAAGACAGAAAACATGACCTGTTGGTGGGCCTTGAGGACTGGAATTTGGGAACCCCTGGTCTAATGGGTGCCCACTCTTAGTGCATGGGGGTCCTATTCATGCAACATTTAACAGCTCGCAGACTCCTAGAAATCAGAACTGCAGCACTGCCACTTTTTGCTCTTGTTTCCGTCCATTAGGACACTGTAAAATAGTGACAAACGGACACGATGATGCAGGTGACTACGGAGACCGCGCTCCCATAGATGTGCTGCTGTGAATGGCACGTGCCCGTGCTGAATATCTGGAATCTGGGCCGTTCCAATTGTCTGCCACAAAGAGCACATGTTGTCAGGTCAGCGATTCAGCCGCGTTCACCACAGGGAGAAGTGAGTGCAGGGTGGAGGGGCGGACGCACGGGTGTTTCCATTCGTTTGTCATATCTACTTACTGAGGCTCTGGCTTCGGCCACTTTGGCTTTTTTCAACCGGGTCTTAGCAGCGTCCAAATCCAACCTCTTATTCTGTAACAGTTTCCGTTCTCTCTGAGGGAAGCAAAAAAAATTGGAGAGGAGGGGACGTTACTACATCTGTTGCATAATAGCTCAATCAGCAATAGGAAGAAGACATTCTGGGGAATAGGGGAAAAAAACTAAAAAACTGATGCAAACACTTCACTACAGACAACACTTCATGCTGCAGCCCCGCCGCGGGCTCTAGGCACAAAAAATGCAAAGTATACAGGAGAACGAGACTGGCCCGAGGGGGAATGACTGCGCGTCCTCACGGCAGACGTCCGACAACCCAGACACTACTCACACATTATAGGTTGGGCTCACACGGCGGCTACACTGCAGGTATCTGCCCGGGTATCAAAGGGAAAAGGTACCGCCACAGATGCCACAATGTACCGCAGCAGCTCCAGCAGAACAAACGGAGTCCCCTCTGGACTATTTGCTGGCAGCATACACTTGTGTGTCACGCATGAAAGTAAGCACTGCCGGCAAGTAGAGCAATTGGAGTCCAAACAGGACTGTGCTTGTTCCATCAATGTCTATGGGCTAAACTGCAGGATCTGTCGGAGTAATTGACGGCATCACCCGGCCACCTGCCCTAATTTCACAGGGGGTTAGTCAGGAATCCCGAGCATCCATCCCTCATCACCTGGAGGGGAGGGCTGGGCACGCTGTACTGTAGCCATATAATTCTCACACAAAGTCAGATTTCTTAAGGGCGTTCTCCAACTCTACTTAAATTTAACTATGGTGCAGAGGCTGGAAGGGAGGGGGTGGAGAAAACACACACCTCTTAAAAGGAGCGCTCCTACCACCGATAGGATATCCCATCAATGTCTGATAAGTGCAGACCCCGAAAGTGTCGGCTCAGAAATGGAGAGCAGGTCACGCTTACACACAACTCTCCATTCTGTTCTATGGGGGCCCTGTGTTCTCCATTCTGTTCTATGGAAGTTTTCAGTACAGGGGAGCGCTGTGTTCTCTCCATTTTGTTCTATGGGAGTTCCCAGTACAGGGGAGCACTGTGTTCTCCATTCTGTTCTATGGGAGTTCCGAGTACAGGGGAGCGCTGTGTTCTTCTTTCTCCTGTCACGGATGCACCTGCGACCCTCGTCCTGGGTCGCAGGCGCATCCGTGGCCCGACTCCGAGCGGCGCCCCCTCCAGCACCTCGGGTCCGGGGTCCGCTCACTCCTCTGCCCGTGTCCCCAGTCACTTACCCGGCCATGCTCCTGTCCCGTCCGTCTCTGTCCCTCGGCATGCACGGCACCGGCAGTGTGAAATTTAAAGGGACAGTGCACCGGTAATTGGCCATTACCGGGCACTGCTCCTATTTAAGTCCGGCCTCTTCCTGGCAGCCTTGCCGGATCTTTAGTGCTCATGCCTACTGTGAAAGCGTTCCAGAAAGCCTTGTCTAGCCTACCGTGTACCGAACCCGCTTGCTTACGTTTACCGACCACGAATCTTGCCGCCTGCCCTGACCACCTGCCTGTCCACGTTCTCGAACCTCAGCCGCCTGCCCTGACCTCCTGCCTGTCCCCGACTACAAGCCTGACTGCCGATTCTGTACCTCGCCTACCCTTGGCCGCCACCGCAAGTCCCGCCAGTGGAAGCGACCTGGTAGACTCCCGCAGCAGCAAGTCCATCCCGCTTTGCGGCGGGCTCTGGTGAAAACCAGACCTACTTAGATTCCGCTCCCTGGTGTGGGCTTCCACCATCGCTTGCGGTGGTCCAGCGGATCCACTACCAGACTGTTACGGTAGGATCCGGCCATGGATCCCGCCAAGGTGTCCTTGCCGAGCGTCGCCAACATCACCACTGTCGTGGTCAAGCAATCGAAACAGATCGCGCAGCAGCTCTCCTCCATGATGCAGCAGCTCATCGCCACTCAGCAGCAGCAGTCGGCCGCAGTGGTTACTCCCGTACCTGACCGTTACATCTCCTCTATGGGAGTTTCCAGTACAGGGGAGCGCTGTGTTCTCCATTCTTCTATGGGAGTTCCCAGTACAGGGGAGCGCTGTGTTCTCCATTCTGTTCTATGGGAGTTCCAGTACAGGGGAGCAGCTGTGTTTCTCCATTCTGTTCTATGGGAGTTCCCAGTACAGGGGAGCGCTGTGTTCTCTACCTATTCTGTTTATGAAGTTCCCAGTACAGGGAGCGCTGGTGTTCTCACATTCTGTTCTATGGAGTTCCAGACAGGGAGCGTGTGTTCTCCATTCTGTTATGGATTCCCGACAGGAGCGGTGTTCTCTCCGTTCTGTTCTATGGGAGTTCCCAGTACAGGGGAGCGCCGTGTTCTCTCCATTCTGTGTTCTGGAAGTTCCTAGTACAGAGGAGCGGTGTGTTCAGCCACACTCAGAACTCCCATAGAACAAAATGGAGAACACAGTGCTCCCCTGTACTGGGAACTCCCATAGAGCAGAATGGAGAACACAGCGCTCCCCTGTACTGGGAACTCCCCTTAGAACAGAATGGAGAACACAGCGCTCACCTGTACTGGGAACTCCCATAGAACAGAATGGAAAACACAGCGCTCCCCTGTACTAGGAACTCCCATAGAACAGAGTGGAGAACACAGCACTCCCTTGTACTGGGAACTCCCATAGAACAGAATGGAGAACACAGCGCTCCCCTGTACTGGGAACTCCCATAGAACAGAATGGAGTCCTGTATAAGCCTGACCGACTCTCCATTCTGAGAGGACACACTCAGGGGCCAGTTTCCAGAGCTGAGGCCTCCACTTTTCAGACTTTGATGGCATATCTGATCAATGGTAGGAGCATCCCTTTAAGAGGTTAGTATGTATTTTTTTCCCAGCTTCTGCACCGTAGTTAAACTTTAAAGGGGTTCTCCAACTCCTTTTAAGTAGTCAGACTTTGTGAGAGAATCCCTCTAGTAAGAATTACATGGTCACAATACAGTGTGCCCAGCTCTCCCCTCCAGCTATGAAGGATGGATGCTTGGGAATCCTGACTATCCAGTGTCTCAGTGGGGCAGGTGGCTGGAGGATGCGGTGAGCAGATAGACCAACAAAGTCTATGGTGGGAGCACCCCTTTAAGTCACATTCATTACAGCAATGTGTCACATGGTTATCTCCGACGATCTTTGTTGCCTTCCATCACGGGTCAAACGAAAGGTCACTGCTGCAGCCTCTGATTGGCCATCGTGGTCACATTCCCCCTACGTCCCCATTGAATACAGATATTTAAGGGGGTTGTCTCTAATGCGGTTTCACTGACCCACAAGCAATTTTAGATTGATACTTACTGTCTCTCCCTGGTGAGGTTGTGGGTGGCTCTATAGCAGTTATTAACATATTAGCTCTATTCACAGCTCCGCTAATTGCACTTAAATGAGAGCAGCAGATCTTCTCTATAGAGCAGAGAGCTTCAGAGCTCAAAGTAAAACAAAAGTAATTAATCACCTTTGTAAAACCTAACACACCATGTGCCGACCTGTGGTGACTTCACTCCCTGCGATCAGATTACACAAAGAGCAGAAAGAGAAGGGGAGAAAGCAGGGCAGTAACCACAGAAACCTGTGTGCACTCAGAGCAGATAAAATCTCATCTCCTCAACAAGGCAAAATAAAGCAATATATTTAGAAAAAGTCTTCATTTACCGTTTCCCTATAAATTGAAATCTTTGCTGTGAGACAACCCCTTTAAAGGGAATCTGTGCCATAGTTTATACAGGTCTGTGGCGCAGAAAATTCCATTTACTTATACTCAGTTTCCCACTTGGGAAGGGATTAGCCCCATTGAATTTCACTTTTCAAATGTGTGACAAAATCTGCAGCACAAAAAGATCTGCAGTGGGAATTTGCTCAGATTATTCACAGATTTAAATTTTTTATTTTTTTTTTACAATGGTTGGAATAAAATGAATTGAAATATTCCAACCACATCAATTTCACGATGTCATCTAGGTTTCCAAACAGCTTTTAGGAGAAGATCCCGTGTAACACGTTGAACAGGAATCGGAGGGTTCAGCGGCCCACCGGGTTTCCGGGTCGGCCAGGCTGTACTTACAGTAGGGTTTTTTAAAATTTCCCCTTCTAAAAAATTCTCAAGGGAGGGAAAAATTTAAAGGGCCCCGTCTGCACAAGCTCCCGGTGGGCGCCTCCTCGTCGCTTCTGGGTTTCCCCGCATTTAATGAGAGCATTCCTAAACAAAACAAAAGTAAGAAACCCGTGGAAAAGGAGCGTTTGGTCCGTGTGCGGGACTCCTCCAGAAGGGAAAACAAGATAACATTCATTCGCCCGCGCATCATCTTGTACAATCTGGTTCTTTTATGGAAAAGCAGAGACTTAGATCACAACCTCCAGGAATCTCTGCCTAGTGCTCTGGGCGCTATTACTGCTTGGGGGCCTAAACTATGCTTGGGCGGGTACTCTGCTCTGGGCCTTTCTACGCTCTGGGCGTATACTGCTCTGGGCTATACGTCTGGGCGCTACTATCCTCGGGCGCTATACCCCTCTGGGGTATACTCCTCTGGGGCTATTTCCTCTGGGCGTAACCTTGGGGGCTATATCCTCGGGGCGTACTACTCCTCTGGGGCTAACTCCTTGGGCGCTACAATCCTCTGGGCGCTACTACTTTTTGGGCGCTATACCCCCTTGGGCGTACTACTCCTCTGGGCGCTACACCCCTTTGGGGCCAAATATCCTCTGGGCGCTACTACTGCTCTGGGCGCTACTACTGCTCTGGGCGCTACTACTCCTCTGGGCGCTACTACTGCTCTGGGCGCTACTACTGCTCTGGGCTACTATCCTTGGGGCGCTATACTCTCGGCGACTACCCTCGGGGCGCTCTATCCTCGGGGGCGCTACTACCCCCTCGGGGACTATTTCTCTGGGCGCTACACTTCGGGGCCTATTGTCGGGGCGCTCAAAGTTGGCGCTATACTGTCGGGCGCTATACGGGTCTTTATGGGCGCTATATGTCTGGGCGCTACTATGCTTGGGCGTATACTGCTTTGGGCGTATACTTCTCTGGGCGCTACTTTTTGCTCTGGGCTACAAACTGTTGGGCGCTAATATGCTTGGGCGTACAAATGTTTGGGGCGCTATCTCCCTCTGGGCGCTCTCTGTTGGGCGCACTATGCTCTGGGGATACTGCTCGGGCGTACTACTGTCTGGGCGCATCTGCCTGGGCGCTACTACTGCTCTGGGCGCTACTACTGCTCTGGGCGCTACTACTGTTGGGCGCTATACTGCTCGGGCGCTAATGCTTGGGCGCTAACTGTCTGGGCGCTAGGCCTCTGGGCCTACTACTGCTCGGGGCTACTACTGCTCGGGGCGCACTACTGCCTGGGCCTATATCTTGGGCGCTTCTGCCGGGCGCTACACTGCTCTGGGCGCCTCTCTCTGGGGCACTACTGCTCTGGGCGTACTACTGCTCTGGGCGTATACTGCTCGGGGCCTATACTGCTTGGGCGCCTCTGCTTGGGCGCTTTCCTGCTCGGGCGCATTCCTGCTCTGGGCGCATTAGTGTCTGGGCTATTTTGTTGGGTGCTTTTTATGTCGGGGCGTATTAGCTTAGGTCTTTTCCTGCTCGGGTGTTCTCTAGGGCTCTCCACTTGGTAAGCCCTGTTTCAGGTACTTTCCAAAAGCGGCCGTGTGGGGAAAATACAAAAGGGTGGGCACTATTTCCAGTGAGGTTGCTGCATAGGTACTTTTTTCCCCCCTTTGAGGTTCTTTTTTTACTCTTCAGTAGTCCCTTTGTCGGGAACTGGCTACTATATTCCCCCATACCTGACACACAAGGTGGGATTTGCTCCCTATACTCTATAGGGACTAGCTGCTATTTTTTTCCTTTTAAACGCCCAGAAGAGGAGATTCGGCCCAATAGTTCTAAAAGAGACAGCTGCTTTGATTCTCCCATCTGCCACAGAGGAAGACCCCCCCCTTGTCTTAAGAACCAGGCTAGATGTCTCCCATACATGCACACAGGGAAGATCCGCCCCCGAGCACTAAAGGGGAAATAGCTGCTATACGTATAGGGATGCTGATATTCCCCCAAAACAAAAGCAACACAGAAGAGGAACCCGCCCCCCCAATTTTCTTTTGGGCTGCTGCGAGTGTCCCTACACTGCACAACAAAAAAGCGATCCTGCTCCTATTCTTTAGCAGATAGTGCTATGGTCCCCCCTACCTAACACGGGATCTTTCTCCCACATTGTTAGGGGAAGATGTAGATGTCTCCCATATACCATATACACACAAAGAGGAGGAGATTCTGCTCCCTATATCTTTATAGGAGACTAGAAAAGGAGAGTGTTGTGTTCTCCATTCTGTTCTATGGGAGTTCCCAGTACAGGGGGCGCTGTTTTTCCCTTTTTTTCCCCTATGGGAGTTCCCAGTGGGGGCGCTGTGTTTTTTTCCCTTTGTTCTATGGAGTTTCCCAGTAAGGGGGGCGTGTGTTCTCCCTTTGTTTAGGGGATTCCCAGTACAGGGAGGCTGTTTTCCATTTGTTCTTGGGAGTTCCCAGTCGGGGAGCGCTGTTTTCCTTTGTTTCTATGGGGTTTCCCAGTCAGGGGGGGCGCTGGTTCTCCTTTTTCCCTATGGGATTCCCAGTACAGGGGGGCCTGTGTTCTCCATTCTCCTCTTGGGGGTTCCCCCTAAGGGGGCGCGTGTTCTCCATTCTCCTCTAGGGGTTCCCGTACAGGGGCGCTGTGTTTTTTCTCCTCTATGGGGGTTTCCAGTACAGGGAACGCTGTTTCTTTCCTTTTTTTTTCTATGGGGTTCCCCGTACAGGGGGGCACTGTGTTCTCCATTCCCCCCTTTTGGGGTTCCCAAACAGGGGGGGCGGGTCCTCGCAATCTAAATTCCATGAACAATAGACGTTTTTGTGACTGGATCTCCTTAAAGGGTAAACCTTTGGGTGCCAATTTTCCCAGATACCCAAAAACCCCAAGGTGGGGCTCATCTACAACTTTGTTGGCATATCCTATCAATATAAACCCTCAAATCTATTTGGGGGGATCTCTTTTGAGCTCATTTGCGGTCCTGCAGGGTGTTCAATGCGGGGTGAAATTTGCAGTGTGAGGCCTCCTTTAGGTTGTGCCCGGGTTGTTCGGGGGGCGGCCCTTAACATACGTCCCTAGTCTAATTCATTGCAGCTTTAATGCTCACTGATAAACGTCCTGAAGTTTCCTGGAGCTCCACGGCTCCGGGGCCAGATGCTTAGTATACAGCATATATCCACACAGCAGCAGAGCCATGCTTTGAGTCGTGTCACGCTCCTCTGGAGACGGTTTGTGTTGTGAGATTGCTGTATGGATAGTCTGCAGATGTCATCTGACCACATGTTTAACCCCCATCTGCACTGACAGCACGGGCAGCTAAACACCCATCAGGTCTCCATGAAGGAAGAAAATGCCACCAAATGCTGCAAAACTCTGAGAATCGGGCCGCCGCAGACAAATCACCGTATCGGGTGTGTCGTCTACTCAGGGCCTGGGAGTCAGACTTCCCACAAATGCTGCACCCAATATACAAATGCTGCTCGGAAAAGGGGAACTTCTTATTTACAGCGATATTTTAGGAAACTGCTGATAAGGTTCCTTCTTATTCTACATGAAAAGGTCTTAACTAAACTGACCTCACGCTTTAAGTGGGGCACAAGCCGAGGTCGGTGTCTGCTCTACTGTACTGCTAAAGGCCTAATGAAGACAGGACAATAAGGGTATGCTCACACGGCTAATTTGGACGCAGTTTAGGACGAGGTTTTCAGAGCATTTCCGCGCCCAAAACAGCGTCCGAAACGTCCGTTCATTAACCGATTCCTATGTAAAACCTCCTTGTAGCTCACACACGACGAGGTTTTTACACACTTCTTTGGAAGCGCTGAAAATGAAGCGTCATGTCAATTCTTGAAGCGTGTTTTAGGTGCATTTTTCAGCGTGGTTTTTGACCTGGCTTTTAATTTGTATGGGTGACATCGTCGAAAACCTTGCCGAGAAAAGCCTCTAAAATCTCTTCTGAAGAAGCGTGTTTCAGGTGAGGTTTTGATGTCATTTTGGGAGTGCAAAACCACATTAAAATGAGGCGTGTGAACATACCCTAAGGCCATGTTCACACCACATTTGATGGTCATATCCTCATTCGTCCGACATAAGCCAAATCAGGGTCCGGGTGTCCCCTAATGGGGTAATAAGTAGTAATGATGTAATGTATGTATGTATGAATGATATATGTATGAATGATATATGTATGTACTCATTACTCGCTGACTATTCAGATAGGTCATTTTGCCTTTAGTTTCTAAAGTATATATATATATATATTATATTATAATATTATAATATATATATATATCTTATAATATTATATTATATATATATTTATATAATATATATACACACACACAGTCATCAACAGTCTTTGAAAAAGTTTGGGCACCCCTATTAATCTAAATCATTTTTAGTTCTAAATATTTGGGTGTTTGCAACAGCCATTTCAATTTGTATATCTAATAACTGATGGACACGTAATATTTCCGTATTGAAATGAGTTTATTGTACTAACACAAAATTGTTGCCAATATTATTTAGATATTTTCAAATTGAAATGGCTGTTGCAAACACCCAAATATTTAGAACTAAAAATGATTTAGATTAATGGGGGTTTGCCCAAACTTTTTTCATATGATATATTATATTATTATATTTTATATATATACACACACACACACATACATACATACATACTTTAGAAACTAAAGGCAAAATGACCTATCTGAATAGTCAGCGAGTAATGAGTCCTATCTTTTAGGCTATTTCGGGAACATGGCCGCCATTTGAAAAGCCAGAGCAAGTATTTTTTATCCAATGAGAAGATGGTCATGTAGCAGATCAAAAAAAAAGACCAGAAATAGATTGCCAGAAATAAATTTGCAAAATCTCTTGTGGTTCAGAAGTTAACGCAGAAAGTTCTCAAGTGGTTTACGCCTTCAGCTCTGTGTTCAGCACCACTGACGACACATTGAACACATCAGATCGCTGTTGCAACTGTGTGTGTTGATAATTTTTAAACCCCAAGAGATATTGTGATCTGATTAAAGGCAATTGATTTCTGAGACAATTCTGGTCCTCTGATCAGCTACAGGACCACCTTCCCAATGGAAAAGCTTGCCCTTGATCCAATATACTGGCTTTCAAGATGGCGGCCATGTTCTGGACTTAGCCTAAAAGATCAGCCCTTTCACCCATTACTTGCTGGGGGATCCAGAGTCATTATTAACCCTTTCTTTTTTATATATAGACAGTGATTACCTATACAGTGGGCCACAGCGAAGAAGCATTGAGGCCAATGGCTGAGACATACCACTGCATGGCTATACCATAGAGGCAGGTATTTTGTATAACTAGAGACCAGTTTTAGGGGGGGGGGGCTGTACGCAGCTCGCCTGCTGTTCTAAGGTTTCCAGGTGGAGCGGACAGTCCACCATCACTTCCTGGGGTCTATAATAACCTATGACATTTCTCGGTCAAGTAACTTCCATTCATTGCAGCTGCCATAAAGTGCACACTCTGCTATACTGTCATTCCGGGAGACACGGGAGGAAGGTTTGTCACTTCATTATTCATTATTTCATCATAGCCGACTTCAGATACATCTTATAAAAAAAAAATTGCCACAAGATTAAAAAAAGCTTAATATTTTTCTTCTACATACAAATTCAAATCGAGAGATTAAAAAAAATCTGTTTTCTTTCATAAACAGCGCCACGTCAGGATTTTTCTGATATTGCAGGTCAGCTCCAATCACTTCAACGGAGTCAAGATGCAATGCTGAGAAACATCCTGAAAACAGTAGTGCTGCCAAAGAAAGTAGCCATGTTTTTTTTTTTTAGTCCAGGAAAACCCCTTTAAAAGAAAGCCTTTTGTGTAATTCTTTTTGAATTAATGGGCTTGTCCAAAGGGAAAAACATTTTCAAAATTTTCTCCGCATCAGTCAGGCACAATCTACTTTAATGACATTTTCTGTGGTTTCCTGCAGGTCTCCATCAGCTGTTTGAGGACAGGAAGCTTAGTAGTTCCAGAAACAGTTCTGTGTCAAGCCCAGGAGATCAAGCAGCCAAAAGGGTGTGGTGTTTTTCAAGACCGCCTTTGAAGCAACACCCCGTTTTTCCTGCTCTACAAGCCATTGAGACTGAGGCTAGACAAAGCAAAGGATTCTGGGGCTTGTAGTTACAGGGCAGAAGGAAAGGACTTTTTAAAAGGAAATGCAGCTGGTCGGCGGCATCCAGCACAGGAAAAGCAGAGATTGGCACAGAAAACATTTCCGGAAGATGAGTGAAGACTCGGACAATGCAGCAGCAAATTTTTTCTCTCTTTGCTTTTTTGGGTTTGTGGACAACCGAAGGCAACGTGAATTTTTGTTTCAACGATACACATGAACAGCGCAAGGTGGGTCCAATGCTACTGACCAACAAATGTTCTACATGATCTTCTTAAGAGGGGTCAAAATAATAAGCTTTAAAACAATCAACATAGTCTAAAGCAAATGATAATGATTTTGCTAATAGAAGTGAATTACAACCAGCACTGGTAACATATGCTGTGTGGGTCTCCAGCCGTGCAGATACTCACCGTAAGCCGTCCCTGGACCGAACTCACTCCCTGCGTCAATCATGTACTGCGACAGCTGCTCCTGATTATTCAGACGGCTCGGTGCTTTTCTGTCAAGTTTCTCATAGACAAACTCCTCTATCCGGGCGTCTGGTAAAACAAAGGAGTGAGAACCACACAAGTAAAAAGGGTCATAAGAGCGGAGAACGCATTCACGAACAATGAAAATACATTGAACCAATTTCCAGCCAATTACTGGTTGGACGGGAACCACATCTGCTAGAAAAATCCAGTCCCATGTAACGTCCAATATAGCGGTGATCAGAACGAGAGGCACGGAAGTGAAGCCCGTCAGTCTGTGCTATGGCATATCCGCTAGATGTAATAATAAAGGTGGGGGGGGGGGGGGGGGGTTACCGGATCTGCTTCCCCAGAATATGAGGCTCCATGGGATAAGCAACGGTCAGTCTATTGGGTTCATATGCTCCGTGGTTAACATGATGCACAGTGGGCGGCCCAGCACAGCGGCTCATTGGTTAGCACGGTTGCCTTCCAGGGCTGGGGTTGGGATTCCAATCCCACCAAGGACAACATCTGAAAGTAGTTTGTATGAGTTTCCTCTGGGTACTTTGGTGCCCCGCACACAATCCAAAAACACACAGATCGGTTACTCTGGAATTTAGATTGTGAGCCCCTATGTGAACGAGGATAATCGTTGTACAACGCTGCGGAATGTTACAGCGCTATAGAAATAAACACAATAAATAAGCCAGTGATGTCTTTCATGGAGGCATTTCTACATCAGTCATCAAAACACACGCGTAATTGTTGCAGTTTTTGCATTCTTCTATAGTAAAGATACTTATGCAAAACTGGTGGGGACACACTGAGTAGTAACTATATTATAAAAAAAAAAAAAAACCCCAACACATTCTGCTTGAAATGCAAGTAATGCACTACATGGCAAATGCTGCATTTTCCCACAGAAGATGGGGAACTTCAGGTGAGGTTTTAGTGTCCCCCGCTGAAAGGAGCAGCAGTCACTCAATTTAAGGTCATAGATGATACTCGGCTATTCCCATCGCTCTCAGATATTGAATGAAGCAGAAATGTGTATGACTGACTACTGCTCCATTGAAACCCTTCCAACAGCGAGGAAAGAGGAAGTGTCAGAGATCCTGTTTTAGCAATTGTTGGGGGCACTATCCTGTGGATAAGTGATAATTGTCTTTCGTGGTACAATCTCTTTAACCTCCCAGAACCCATGTGTTCTCCATTCTGTTCTATGGGAGTTTCCAGTACAGGGGAGCTCTGTGTTCTCCATTCTGTTCTATGGGAGTTCCCAGTACAGGGGAGCGCTGTGTTCTCCATTCTGTTCTATGGGAGTTCCCAGTACAGGGGAGCGCTGTGTTCTCCATTCTGTTCTATGGGAGTTCCCAGTACAAAGGGAGCGCTGTGTTCTCCATTCTGTTCTATGGGAGGGTTTCCCCGTACAGAGGAGCGCTGTGTTCTCCATTCTGTTCTATGGGAGTTCCCAGTACAGGGGTGCGGTGTGTTCTCCATTCTGTTCTATGGGAGTTTCCCCAGACAGGGGGGCGCTGTGTTCTCCATTCTTTCTATGGGAGTTCCCCGTACAGGGGAGCGCTGTGTTCCCATTCTCTTCTATGGGGGTTCCCCGTACAGGGGGGCGCTGTGTTCTCCATTCTCTTCTATAGGAGTTCCCAGTACAGGGGAGCACTGTGTTCTCCATTCTCTTCTATGGAGTTCCAGTACAGGGGAGCGCTGTGTTCTCCTTCTGTTCTATGGAGTTCCCAGTTCGGGGAGCGCTGTGTTCTCCATTTTGTTCTATGGGAGTTCCCAGTACAGGGTCCGCTGTGTTCTCCCTTCTGTTCTATGGGAGTTCACAGTACAGGGGAGCGCGGGGTTCTAAATTCTTATCTACGGGATTTCCCAGTACATGGGAGCGCTGTTTTATCCATTCTGTTTATGGGAGTTCCCAGTACAAGGGAGCGCTGTGTTCTCCATTCTGTTCTATGGGAGTTCCCAGTACAAGGGAGCGCGGTGTTCTCCATTCTGTTCTATGGGAGTTCCCAGTACAGGGGACCGCTGTGTTTACCATTCTGTTCTATGGGAGTTCCAGTACAGGGAGCGCTGTGTTCTCCATTCTGTTCTATGGGAGTTCCCAGTACAGGCTAGCGCTGTGTTCTCCATTCTGCTCTATGGGAGTTCCCAGTACAGGGGAGCGCTGTGTTCTCCATTCTGTTCTATGGGAGTTCCCAGTACAGGGGAGCGCTGTGTTCTCGATTCTCCTCTATGGGAGTTCCCAGTACAGGGGAGCGCTGTGTTCTCGATTCTGTCCTATGGGAGTTCCCAGTACAGGGGAGTGCTGTGTTCTCGATTCTGCTCTATGGGAGTTCCCAGTACAGGGGAGCGCAGTGTTCTCCATTATGTTGTATGGGAGTTCCCAGTACAGGGGAGCGCTGTGTTCTCCATTCTGTTCTATGGGAGTTCCCAGTACAGGAGAGAGCTGTGTTCTCCATTCTGTTCTATGGGAGTTGCCAGTACAGGGGAGCGCAGTGCTCTCCATTCTGTTCTATGGGAGTTCCCAGTACAGGGGAGCGCTGTGTTCTCCATTCTGTTCTATGGGAGTTGCCAGTACAGGGGAGCGCTGTGTTCTCCATTCTGTTCTATGGGAGTTCCCAGTACAGGGGAGCGATGTCCCACGGAACACAATGGATAGTCGGGCGCATGAGCTGACACTTTTGGAGGCCAGTCCCCGAGATAAGTACCAGTCTCAGCGGTGGGACCCGCACCTACCAGACTTTGACGGCATACCCTATCAGTATTCTATGCAAGTCTATGGTGGGAACAACACTTAAAATTTGGTGTGTAATGCATTAAAAAGAAATTTTCACATGTTAAAATTAGTGTGAAAATCTGTATAAAAAAATATGCAGCAAAAGAAACCACAGAAATCAAATGAGGAAAGTGCATGAAAAAATGTGCATAAAATAGCCGTGTCCTCCAATGAAATAGGTACAGATTTCACTACTAAGAGAATTCCTACCTAGTCCTGGACTGCTCTGCTTTTCGAGACCCTATGCTGAGCCTATGGGAATCCCAGCCGGGGCCACCACATCCTATCTATTGCTCATAACATATGAATGTGAAAACTCTGCCTCAATCTGAATATTTTCCGTCCTTCCAAGATCTTCTATTGAGATCCCGGCAGAGCCGAGCTGGTCAAACAGAGGAAGGAAGAGGGGGGATCTGGTGACAGGAAGGCGGCCATCATCAGATAAACACCCGGCCTGTTCCTCCAAGTCCCTGCAAAAGAAGCCGCCCTGGGAGACGTAAAAAAAAAAAAAAACAAGCAACAAAAATGTCGCCGGAAATCACCGGCAAAACGGACTCGTAAATCAACGACGGTGGAGATAATAGAAGAAAAAGACGACGAGAGATTTCCAGGAACGAGTGTGGAGGCTCCGGAGGCCGAACTGCTGACCCAGAGCAGAGAGAAGGATTAGACGCGCGTCAAATAGCGAATCACAGCGATAACATCTTCAGCTCCGAGGGCTAAATATATATCCTCCTGTCAAACCCGTCCCAGACAGAAGGGAAAGATACGAGCAGGTATAACACAGCTCAAATAAATACCACCCTGAACTGAGCCCCTTTCCAGCAGTAACTGACACGTGCTTTATGTGCAGCTCAAGCCTTAAAGGGGAACTCTCACCACAGGGATTAGCTTTGTATATGTAGGTAATGGTAAAGAAGGAATATCATCAAATACATTGCTGTTCTGATTTTGCTTCTCTTCAGAGCTAGAGCCGTTCTTATCTCCCGCTTGTGTTACCGACCACCTATCTCTGCTCTATCAGTGGTCGGGATGGTGATGTCACTTCCTGCTGTGTCTTATCAGCAGCACAGGAGCTTGTTTATTTTTCGTACTGTCAAATTTTAACCCTTTATAACCCTGTAGCTGTGTGTCCCGCTGTAAAAACCCTTCCATTGCCAACGTCACTCTATCAGGGTCAGCTAGGGATAGCAGAGCTGAAACGTCAGAAACAGCCTGGACAGGAAGTGGGAGGCGGAACCTGCAGACCCACCCACAGCCTGGACAGGAAGTGGGAGGCGTAACCTGCAGACCCGCCCACAGCCTGAACAATGTGCATAAAATAGCCGTGTCCCTCAATGAAATATACACGGATTTCACCTGTAAGAGAATTCTGCCAAATATAACCCTCCAGTCCCTCCTGACCACCTAACCTTAACAGGGTCAGCTAGGCAAAGCAGAGCCGAAACGTCAGTAACAGCCTGGACAGGAAGTGGGAGCCGGAAGCCGTAGACCCGCCCACAGCCTGGACAGGAAGTGGGAGCCTGAAGCCGTAGACCCACCCACAGCCTGAACAGGAAGGGGGAGCCTGAAGCCGTAGACCCGCCCACAGCCTGAACAGGAAGTGGGGGCCTAAAGCCGTAGACCTGCCCACAGCCTGAACAGGAAGTGGGAGCCTGAAGCTGTAGACCCGCCCACAGCCTGAACAGGAAGTGGGAGCCTGAAGTCGGCTGTAAAGAGCAGGTTCTATAAAACAGTACCAGACTCTGTGAAACAACACTAGACCCTGCTACTATTTATTTCACAAAAATATAGAACATGGGGAGACAAGAGGGTCCATACACGAGGCAAGTCAGCTGAACCTACCAATCCTTGCCATACAGCAATATGGGAGTAAAGAAGAACTGGACATGATGGACGTCAATGCCCAATCCTCTTTCTGCAGATAAGTAACTGCTAGTCTATAGAAACTACCAGTAATTTATTTACCTCTGAACATCAAAAGCACATGTATGCCGAGCAGAGATAAGTGTGTATGGTGTAATCAGGAGGAAGAGACGCAAGCCAAATGTGCACTCAGCCAACAAGGACACAATACATGCTGGACCATAGTGTTACAAGGACTCGGCATCCCATTCTCTATGGGTAATACACTTATTTTAATCAATTATATAGCACTGACACATTCTGCAGCGCTGTACAGAAATCACCATCCCTCACTGACCTCATTGGGGCTCATAAATTCCAGATGAATCAAAATGTTTTGGTTTATGGAGACAATTTGAGTACCTGGAGGAAAACCACTGCTCCGAGCCAACCACAGAGCCACCGCGTTGCTCCGAGCCAACCACAGAGCCACCGCGTTGCTCCGAGCTAACCACAGAGCCACCGCGTTGCTGCGAGCCAACCACAGAACCACCGCGTTGCTGCGAGCCAACCACAGAACCACCGCGTTGCTGCGAGCCAACCACAGAGCCACCGTGTTGCTCCGAGCCAACCACAGAGCCACCGTGTGTTGCTCCAAGCTAGCTGCCGCGCTGCCTACAACCATATGCTGCACAGTATAAATTTCATAGAGGATCCTTATATACTGAAGAGCACAGAAGCACCGCCTCAAACACAGCATAAAAAAGGTAGTAAATAAAACCGCATAGGCATATGCCAAAAAGAGATGAACATAAATGGAGTAAACGTGCACATTAAGCAAATTCCTTAAACAGTTCCCTAGTGTGTGTGACCCCATCAAACAACTTCTTTGTAATGTAATATTCTGTAATGAAGCAAGGATATTGGGATAAAAAGAATTCCCCTCCATGCTTCATGTTCTATGAGAGTTCTGAATAAGACTAAACACAGCGCTCCCCTGTACTGGGAACGCCCATAGAACAGAATGGAGAGAACACAGCGCTCCCCTGTACTGGAATCCATGAAAAGAATGGAGAGGAAACAGCGTCCCCTGTATGGGAAAATCCCATAGAACAGAATGGAGAGAACACAGCGCTCCCCTGTTCTGGGAACTCCCATAGAACAGAATGGAGAGAACACAGCGCTCCCCTGTTCTGGGAACTACCACAGAACAGAATGGAGAGAACACAGTGCTCCCCTGTACTGGGAACTACCACAGAACAGAATGGAGAGCACATCGCTCCCCGTACTGGGAACTACATAGAACAGAATGGAGAACACATCGCTCCCTGTACTGGGACCTCCCCTAGAACAGAATGGAGAGAACACAGCACTCCTGTACTGGGACTCCCATAGAACAGAATGGAGAGAAACACAGCGCTCCCCTGTACTGGGACCCCCCATAGAACAGAATGGAGAGAAAACAGCGCTCCCTGTACTGGGACCTTCCATAGACAGAATGGAGAGAACAGCGCTCCCCTTTATGGGAATCATTTGAACAGAATGGAGAGAACACAGCGCTCCCCTGTTTTTGGGAACTACCACAGAACAGGGAAAGGAGAGAACACAGTGCTCCCTGTAATGGGAACTACCACAGAACAGAATGGAGAACACATCGCTCCCCTGTACTGGGAAACTACCATAGAACAGAATGGAGAACCCCATCGCTTTTCCCTGTACTGGGACCTCCCATAGAACAGAATGGAGAGGGCACAGCACTCCCCTGTACTGGGACCTCCATAGAAAAAGAATGGAGAGAACACAGCGCTCCCCCGTACTGGGGACCTCCCCTAGAACAGAATGGAGAACACAGCGCTCCCCCGTACTGGGACCTCCCATAGAACAGAATGGAGAGAACACAGCGCTCCCCTGTACTGGGAACGCCCATAGAACAGAATGGAGAGAACACAGCGCTGCCCTGTACTGGGGAACTCCCATAGAAACCGTATGGAGAACACAGGCTCCCTGTACTGAGAACTCCCATAGAACAGAATGGAGACAAGCGCTCCCTGTACTGGGAACTCCATAGAAACAGAATGGAGAGAACACAGTGCTCCCCTGTACTGGGAAAATACCAAAGAACAGAATGGAGAGAACACAGCGCTCCCCTGTACTGGGAACTACCATAGAACAGAATGGAGAGAACAAATCGCTCCCCTGGACTGGGAACTACCATAGAACAGAATGGGAGAACACAGCGCTCCCCTGTACTGGGAACTACCATAGAACGAATGGAGAGAAACACAGCACTCCCTGTACTGGGAAACTACCATAGAACAGAATGGAGAGAACAGCACTCCCTGTACTGGGAACTACCATAGAACGAATGGAGAGAAACCAGCGCTCCCTGTACGGGGAAAACTACCATAGAACAGAATGGAGAACACAGTGCTCCCCTGTACTGGGAACTCCAATAGAACAGAATGGAGAACACAGCGCTCCCCTGTAATGGGAATTCCAATAGAACAGAATGGAGAACACAGCGCGCCCTTTACTGGGAACTCCAATAGAACAGAATGGAGAACACAGTGCTCCCCTGTACTGGGAACTCCAATAGAACAGAATGGAGAACACAGCGCTCCCTGTAAGGGGGAATTCAATAGAACAAAATGGAGAACACAGCGCGCCCTTTACTGGGAACTCCAATAGACAGAAGGAGACACAGCGCTCCCTGGTATGGCTTGCCTATTGCGTTTCAGTCTCCCAGCCTGGGGCGGGCTACAATGTTGTTTCTGGTGTCCTTCGCAGTCTTTGGTCTTCACCATAGTGGAGTTGGAGTGGATGTGTTTTGAGGTTGTGGACAGGAGTCTTTTTATACTGATAACAGGAGCCATTACTAAGGGTTTATGAGTGGAGGGACAGAGGACCCTTTCTTACAGAAGAAGTTACAGGGTTGTGAGAGCCAGAAATCCTGCTTGTGTGTAGGGGACCAAATACTTATTTTCTACATAATTTGTAAATAAATTCTTTCCAGTTCAGACAATGGGATTTTCTGGATTTGTTTTCTCATTTTGTCTCTCATAGTTGAGGTCGACCTATGATGTCAGTTACAGGCCCCGCTCATCTTTTTAAGTGGGAGAACTTGCACAATTGGGGGCTGACTACTTTTTTTCCCCCACTGTATATATCTATCCCCCCTTTAGGTGTGACTGAGCTGCATCACCAGACAGACTTGTTTAAAATTCTATCGTCAAGTGAACCCTCCGAATGGTAATGGAAATATTGTTCCGACTGCCAAGAGCAGAAACCCATTGAAAGACCCCGCGGCGAGAGCGGCAGCAGAGACAGCGCTTGAACGGAGAGAGTGGGGTGAGAGGCAGGGCTGTGGAGTCGGAGTCGTCATAAAATGGACCGACTGACTCCCAAAATATATAATAAGTTGCTCCATTTAGTTTGATGCAAAGAGCAAGAGGAATTTTATAAAAAGTCATCTTACCTATCTTATACATAAATGTGACTTGCAAGTATTTAGCATCTGCTCAGTTCTGCAGATTCTTTCCTGTAACTGCATTGTTACCGTTTGCTCTAAAAATCAAATTGTTAATTTTTTTTTTGTTGTATTTGGGAAACCCACCTTTTGGTTTTCAGCTTGCCTGAACCCTTCTGGTTCTAAATCAGATTCAAGCACATCTTGACCAAAATCTGACCCCAGGTCTTTCTACATTTTTAAAAAGATCAAAACATTTTTTCCCTTTTTGCTTGTCGTGTTGTTCACCAAAAATAGTTTGTTATTGTATCATAAGGGTGATAAAAACCCGGATGTCCCCATTTTACTACAGTAAAGTTTCATTAAACATGGCCGTGTATGAGGGAGTCAGGAGTCGGGGGTTTGGGGGACTTTGAGGAGTTGGGAGTCGGGGTTTTGGGCTTCCCGGGCTCCACAGCCTGGTGAGGGGTTTTAGGACAGTTTTATTTTTTTTTTTAATACACTTTCCAGCAACTGAAAATAACATTTTGCCGTGGACGACCCCTTTAACCCTCGCTGGGTCTAAACGACTATTAAGCTCTTCATGGCATGAACACTTACACATACATAAATGTAACTCATGAACCATCCTATCCACAGTCACGGCTGCTTGGGGAAGGGCTTACTTGGATTGGGCTGCAATAACACTTCCGTTTGCCTCATAATTTTCTCCGTCCATTGCTTGGTGGTTTCGGCTTTTGCGAGAAGGTTCTCGAGGTGAGCGTCCAGCTCGGTCTTCTCTGCCTGGCCGAGCTTCTCTTCTGTAAACTGCAGGAGACAGGAGGTGGAGAGAAGTCACTGCATACAGATGTAACAAGCCATTGCTGGAGCTTCCCTTATGTAGCTCAGACTTCACAGACCAAAGAATCCCCTGAGAGTTTACAAGGTTTGTCACATCGTACAATTTCCCAGAGCCTGCTCTTCACAGCCAGTTTCAGATCACTACTTCCGGGTCAGGCAGGGGGCGGTCCTACAGCTTCAGGCTCCCACTTCCTGTTAAAGGCAGGGGGCCCGGTCCAAGCTTCGGTTCCCTTTCCTGTTCAGGCTGCGGGCGGTCCTCAGCTTCAGGCCCCCACTTCTTTTCGGCAGGGGGGGGTCCTAAAATAGGCTCCCACTTTCCGTGCACTGGAGGAGCCTTTTTTCAGGCTCCCCCTTCCTGTGAAAGGCTGGGGCACCCCTCAGTTTCAGGCCCCCCCTTTCCCTTGCAGGCTGGGGCAGCCCTAAGCTTCGGGCCCCCCATTCCTGTGCAGGTGGGGGCAGCCCTTAGTTACCCCCCATTCCCTGTGCAGGGGTGGGGGCAGCCCTCGTTAGGCCCCCCCCCCGGCAGGTGGGGGCGCCTACAGCTTAGGCCCCCAACTTCCTGTCAGGTGGGGGAAGCCCTCAGCTTCAGGCTCCCCACTTCCTGTGCAGGCTGGAGGCAGCCCTACAGCTTCAGGCTCCCCACTTCCTGTGCAGGCTGGGGGGCTGCCCTACAGCTTTTCCCCCCCCAAATTCCTGTGAGGCTGGGGGGCACCCCTACAGCTTCAGGCCCCCATTTTCCGTGCAGGTGGGGCGGTTTTACAGCTTCAGGCCCCATTTCCCGTTAGGCGTGGCTTTCCTACAGTTTTAGGCCCCCATTTCCCTGTGTAGGCGGGGGCGGTCCAATAGTTCGGGGCCCCCATTTCCCAGTGCGGGCTGGGGGCTTTCCTTACAGTTGGCCCCCCATTCCCTGTGCAGGCAGGGGTCGGTCCTCGTTCAGGCCCCCATTTCCTTTTGGGGGTGGGGGGATTTACAGCGTGACTAAATTTCAAAAATTGCTATTCCCTAAACTGGCCTGTTAGAGGGAACGGGGGAGGAAGGGGTGTTTTAAAACAATGACAGAGGTACCGAGCCAGAGGCATAGCTATAGTAGTTCCAGAGGTAGCCTGAGGGGGCACAAAAGCCCTTTGCCCTAAAACGGACACCTTTTGTAGGAAAATGAAAGGGGGGGAAAAGAATTTTACTTTTTGCATTTGGGCCCAGAAGCTTCAAGTTCAGAGTTCTGTCCGGAAGCGTAAGAGATAACGTTTATCACTAAAAGTGAAGCAAGCTCCTTAGCTGCTGATAAGACACAGCAGGGAGTGACATCACCATCCCTGCCACTGGTAGAGCAGAGAGAGGTGGTCGGTAACCTGGGAGAGCTTGCATACACAAGCAGGAGATGACAACTGCTCTAGCTCTGAAAGGAAGCAAAATCAGATCATCAATGTATTTGGTAATTGTCTTTAGTTTTAAACATGGAGGCAATGGTGAATAATCGATGCAATGAGAAGACCCCTCCAATGTTAGACAACCCCGGGCCATGAGTCTTATTAATCATATTAATAATTATCAGTGGGGGGGAGGAACATGGCTTTGGCTCATCAATGGTGAGGAGGCAGCTTGCTGCAGCAGAAACCTTCCACCGTATGGTTTGCAGGGCTAAGTGCTACCGATTTAGCGGCATTTTACATGAAATTCCCACCAGTAAGCCATGGGGGCATTGAGGAACCACACATGACTATCACAGGACGGCTCTAAGTGGTGACGTGACTCTCGAATTCTGGAAATCATAAGATGAGGTTGAAAATAGCAACAAAACCGCGTCTTCTTTATTAACAATTACGGGTGGAGTAAAGCGAAACAAAAGGGGGCATTATTCGGCACGGGGCTGGAGCGACGAGGTGGCTGCGCCCCAACCCCCGAAAAATGCACAATACTGGTGAAAAACTGCAAGAGTGGTGCAAAAACACCAAAGCGGAGAGAGAGGACCCGTGCGCTCTGCTGCTGGGGCGCGTTTAGGAAAGTATGATCGAGGGAGAGGGCTGAGCTCTGTGATTTTTAGGGTTATTGATAGAGGGAGGAGCCCAGCTCTGTGTTTTATGGGTTATATGATAGGGAGTGGCGAGTCTGGATAATGGGTTAAAATGATAGAGGAGGGACTGAGCTCTGTGATATTAGGGTTTATGATAGAAAGGAGAGAAGTGAGCTCGTGTATATAGGGTTATATGATAGAGGGGGGGGCTGGTCTGTGATATTGGGTTATATGATAGGGAGAGGAGCCCAGCTCTGTGATTATAGGGTTTTTGTTGAGGAGGGACCCCTGCGCTCTGCTGCTGGGGGGGGTTTAGGAAAATATGAAGAGGGAGGGAAAGGGGCCCCTGTGTATATAGGGTTTTATGATAAAGGGGAGGAGCTGAGCTCTGATATATAGGGGTTTTTGAAGAGGGAGAGGAGCTGAGCTCTGTGATTTAGGGTTTTATGATAGAGGAGAGGAGCTGAGCTCGGATAATAAGGTTTTATGATGAGGAGAGGACTGAGTTTTGTGTATAAGGGTTTTGTGATAGAGGGAGAAGTGGCTTTGATATATGGGTTATGTGATAGAGGAGAGGAGCTGAGCTCTGTGATATATGGGTTATATGATAGAAGAGCTTAGGTCTGTGATATATAGGGGTTTTATGTAGAGGAGAGGAGCTGAGTTCTGTGATATATGGGTTTATGATAGAGGAGAGGGCTGGGAAATCTTGATTTTTAGGGTTATTGATAGAGGAGAGGAGGTTAAATCTGTGATATATAGGGTTATATGTTGAGGAGCTGGTCTGTGATAATAGGGTTATATGTAGAGGAGGGAACTGAGCCTTGATACATAAGGTTTATGTAGAGGAGAGGGGTGAGCTCTGTGATATATAGGGTTTAGGGTAAAGGAGAGAAGCTGGTCGTGATATATAGGTTTATATAGGGAGGGGAGTGAGCTCTGTGATATATAGGGTTATTTGATAAGGGGGGAGAAACTGAGCTCTGTTTTAAAAATAGGGTTATATGGGGTAGAGGAGAGGGCTGAGCTCTGTGTTATAGGGTTTATTTTAGAGGAGTGAGCTCTGTGATACATAGGGGTTTTATGATAGAGGGGTGAGTCTGTGAAATTATAGGGTTTTATGTAGAGGAGAGAAGCTGAGCTCTGTGATTATTTGGGTTTTTGATTTGAGGAGAGAGGTGAGTCTGTGTATTTAGGGTTATATGGGGTAGAGGAGAGGACTGAGCTCTGTGATTATAGGGTAATTGATAGAGGAGAGGGGCTGAGTTGTGATATATAGGGTTATATGATAGAGGAGAGGGCTGAGCTCTGTGATATTGGGTTATTGATAGAGGAGAGGAGCTGAGCTCTGTGAATAAGGGTTATATGTAGGGAGAGAAGCTGAGCTTGTGTTTATAAGGGTTATATGTAGAGGGGAGAAAGCTGGCTCTGTGATATTGGGTTTATGATTGAGGGGGAGAAATGAGCTCTGTGATACTGGGTTATTGATAGAGGAGCTGGCTCTGTGATATATAGGGGTTATATGAAAAGGAGCTCTGTGATATAAGGGGTTTTTATGATAGAGGAGAAAGCTGAGCCCTTTTGATATATGGGGTTATATGATAGAGGGGGAGGAGCCGAGGGTCTGGATATATGGGTTTTTAGATGAGGAGCTGAGTTTCTGTGTACTAGGGTTATATGATAGAGGGGGCTGAGCTTGTATAAATAGGGTGTATGATAGGGGAGTGACTCTGTATACATAGGGGGTTATATGATAGAGGAAGAGAAGCTGAACTTGGGGATATATGGGTTATATGATGAGGAGCTGGCTCTGTGATACATGGGTTATATGATGAGGAGAGAAGCTGAGCTTGTGATAATTGGGTTATATGTAGAGGGGGAGCTGAGCTCTGTGATATTAGGGTTTTTGATAGAGGAGAGAAGCTGAGCTCTGTGATATATGGGTTATTGATAGGGGGGAGGAAGCTGAGCCGTGAATATAGGGTTATATGAAGAGGAGAGGGCTGGCTCTGTGATACATAGGGTTATTGATAGAGGAGAGGAGCTGAGCTCTGTGTAATAGGGTTTTGATAGAGGAGAGGAGCTAAGCTTGTGATATTGGGTTATTTTGTAGGGAGTGAGCTCTGTGATATTAGGGTTTTGATAGAGAAGCTGAGTCGTGATAAAATGGAATAATTTTATAGAGAAACTGAGCTCTGTGATATATAGGGAAAAAATATGATGAGGAGAGAAGTGAAACTCCCGTGATATTTGGGTTTTATGATTGGGGAGAGGAGCTTCTTAAAATTTTTATATCCGGCTCAGCTCCTTTTTATTAACCCCAAAAAATCACGAGCTCAGCTTCTTCCTCTATCATTTAACCCCCATATATCACGGTCAGTCTCTCCTCTATCATTTAAACCCCATATATCACAGTGTAGCTCCTCTCCCCCATCTCATCCTGCTTTTCTTATGGGCAGGATAAAACCCCGGTCAAATTTAAGAACTTTGTTCCACTTTTTGATTCAAATAATTGTAACACACCCATTAGGTATAAACCAATCTGCCCTATAGGGTGATTTCCCTCCCGATCCCAAACGGCGATGAGACTGGATCCACACTCAGAATCATGTTATCCACACGGGCCAGGTTATAGTTGTATTCTCAGTAATTATCTTCGCACCTTTCTGCCATGTACTAGTCCAGGGTATGAAACGCGAGGTCTTAGCCAATTCCCCCTTAGGCTCCTGACAAAGCTGCTGTGAGTAAAGCTGAAGCTTCATTCATTTCTGGATGAGAAGCCGTCCTGTATGAAGCCAGGCATTGTACACGGCCGCACTGCAGCACTACACAATTAGGAGCACATGACACATATACAGGTACTAGTGGGCGCTGCATACACTGCTCATGGCCTCACGTGCCCTCCCCGTTACACCCTCGCACCACCGGCTTTTTACATAAGAGGTGACACATTCAGCCAGTATCCGAAAAAGTATGGCTGCCGAGGCCCAAGACGTTTCCAAGACTCTCAGGACAGGCTCAGCCAGGTAGAAACGTGAGCCGGAGCCCCAAAGCAATGCGAGCCGCCGCCGACCCCGGCTGCAAAATCTGTTCTGTTATCGCCATCATGTCACGACAGCGGCTGAGGCAATGTACACCAGTGTCTGCCTGTGGTCATCATGATCTCACGACAGCGGCTGAGGCAATGTACACCAGTGTCTGCCTGTGGTCACGTCACGACAGCGGCTGAGGCAATGTACACCAGTGTCTGCCTGTGGTCACGTCACGACAGCGGCTGAGGCAATGTACACCAGTGTCTGCCTGTGGTCACGTCACGATAGCGGCTGAGGCAATGTACACTAGTGTCTGCCTGTGGTCACGTCACGACAGCGGCTGAGGCAATTACACAGTGTCTGCCTGTGGTCATGTCACGATACCGGCTGAGGCAATGTACACCAGTGTCTGCCTGTGGTCATGTCACGATAACGGCTGAGGCAATGTACACTAGTGTCTGCATGCCGTCATGTCACGATAACGGCTGAGGCAATGTACACTAGTGTCTGCATGCCGTCATGTCACGATAGCAGCTGAGGCAATGTACACTAGTGTCTGCATGCCGTCATGTCACGATAGCAGCTGAGGCAATGTACACTAGTGTCTGCATGCCGTCATGTCACGATAACGGCTGAGGCAATGTACACCAGTGTCTGCCTGTGGTCACGTCACGATAGCGGCTGAGGCAATGTACACCAGTGTCTGCCTGTGGTCATGTCACGATCGCAGCTGTGGCAATGTACACCAGTGTCTGCCTGTGGTCATGTCACGATAGCAGCTGAGGCAATGTACACCAGTGTCTGCCTGTGGTCATGTCACGATAGCAGCTGAGGCAATGTACACTAGTGTCTGCATGCCGTCATGTCACGATAACAGCTGAGGCAATGTACACTAGTGTCTACATGCTGTCATATCATGACAGTGGCTAAGGCAATACACTATCGTCTGCCTGTGGTCATGTCACGATAGCAGCTGAGGCAATGTACACTAGTGTCTGCATGTCACCATGTCATGATACTGGCTGAGGCAATGTACACTAGTGTCTGCATGTTTACCAAAGTCATGTACTG
>JAODAL010015753.1:0-82788 GCA_025379985.1 Phyllomedusa bahiana | reverse complement strand
GATGAGTTACGAGACCCGGGAAAAGTTTAGAATATCTCCAAGTAGAAAATCAGGTGTAAAGAGGTCCCGGAAGATTTCTTGAAATACACGGGAGCTTGCAGAGACCGAAGGGCATAACCAAAGTACTCGAATGGCCCACCCCGTTTTAAACCCGTTTTCACTCATCCCCTTTCTAATACAAAATTAAATTAAAAACCCCGCGTAGATCCAGTTGGAAAAGATTTTTGGCCACGCAGGGGGGTCGAAGAGTTCGGAGATAAAGGAGGGGAAAGGGTTTTTTTTAAAGAAATTTTATTTAAGCCCCATAGTCATGCGGGGCCCGGAGACCCGTCCTTTTTCTCCACAAAAAAGAAGCCGGCTCCTGGGGAGGGAGGGGACAAGGGAAATTTTTTAGGAGGTTTTTAGGGGTGTACCAGACATCCCCTTATCCCCGGGACGGAAAAAAGGTTGCTCGGCCCCCGGGGAGGAGTACAGCCGGGTTGCGGGGTCTATGGGACAATCATAAGGGCGGTGCGGGAAGCGTTTGGCTGCCCTTTTTGAAAAGACGTCGGAAAAGTCCCGTATGGCGAGGTAGGCCTGGTGGAGGCTTTAGACTTCGGGAACGCCGAGGCGGGTTTTGGGGTTCGATAGGCAACGCGAGGCCCCGGGGAAACCCAAACGCATGATTTCACCTGTGCCCCAGCCCAAGGGTTGGGGTATGTCCGTAACCACGGGACCCCCGAAGGATTTCAGAGAGGATCGCGGCAGGACGGAATTGAAAACGTCCCTTGTAAAGAGCCCCAATCGCAAGGTGAGGGGGCATCAAAAAGGGGATAGCGTCCTTAAGGCATTGCAACTAAAAAGGAGACAACTAGGTTTCCCAAAACGAAACCACGGGGAACGAAACCTTCACAAGTTCGTGGCTTATGAAATTTTCCGCAGATCCAAATCAAAAAAGGCGGGGCCTGAAAGGTCTGCCCGGTTTAAAACACCAATACATAGGGGCATGGTCGACGGGAGAGCCGCAAAACCCCTTTGGGGTTGCCCTCCCTACAAGCCCTAGTTGGGAAAGTTTCCGGGCGCAGGGACAGCCCCCCAAAAAATGGCTAAAAACCCCACAATAGAAGCACAGTTTCAGACACGTGTGAACCCCTCCGGGGAAGGGGGGCTCTTCAACCTCATGGGTTCATCCTCGGAAAAAAACGGAGGGGGAGGGGTGGTCTTGGAAAGTGGGACCCAAAGCGGGGCAACCGCGTGGGAACCTCCCGTTAAAGGCCCGGAGCTCTTTTCCCTTTCGGGAACCAAATGATCGGGGGCTAAGTGGATTAGGTCATCCAGAGACTGGACCCCCGAGCGCGAGCTCACCCTTGTTTCGTCCCGAGAGCCTTGCCAGAACGCCGCCACCAAAGCTTCGTCATTCCAGTCCAGCTCTGAAGCGAGAGTGCGAAACTGCACCGAATACTGACCGACCGTGGTGTCGCCCTGATGAAGCCGGAGCAGTGCTGCGGCAGCCGAGGAAGTACGACTAGGTTCCTCAAAGACCGTGCGGAACCCCCGGAGGAAGGTTTGGAGGTCAGCTGTCAGAGGATCCCCTCGATCCCATAATGGCTTAGCCCAAGCCAAAGCTTCTCCAGACAAGAGGCTGATTATGAAGGCCACCTTGGCACGCTCTGTAGGGAATTGATGCCCCATGATCTCGAGGTGGATGGAGCACTGGCTGATGAACCCACGGCATTTCTTAGGGTCTCCACCGTAGCGTGAGGGAAGTGGCAGATGCAGCGAAGGTCCAAAAGCCGAAGCAGGCAGAGCAATAGATGCCGGAGCAACGGATGCGGGTGCGGAGGCGGCAGCCGGGTCGCAAGGTTCTGCATCATGGCCGCAAGCTGGTCAATACGTTGACTCTGCTGGGCGACAGCCGTCGTGACATCCTGGAGGTCGGGCAGAGGTACCCTGGCGGAATCCATGGCCAGTTTGTACTGTAATGCGAAGGTGGATTTGCTGGACCACCGCAAGCGATGGTAGTTAAGCCACGCCAGGGAGCAAAGTCTAAGTAGCCCCCGGTTTTCACCAGAGCCCGCCGCAAAGCGGGATGATCTTGCTGCGGCGTGAGGCTACCAGGTCACTAACCCTGACGTGACTTGCTTGCGGTGGCGGCCGGGGTACAGCGTGGTACCGAATCGTAATCCAGAGGCGTAGTCAAGGACAGGCAGAAGGTCAGGGCAGGCGGCAGAGGTTCGTGGTCAGAGACCGGCAGAAGGTCAGGGCAGGCGGCAAACAGGCAAGGTCAGGAAACGTAAGCAAGCGGACTGGTACACGGGTGATCAATACAGAACTCCAACACTCTCTAAACGCACGGAAAACACACCAACAAACTGGCAGAGAGTGCTGGGGGCGTACACCTTATATAGGACCAGCGGCCGTCAATACCCAATTAACGGCGCGCTGGCCCTTTAAATCCAGACCAGCCGTCGCGCGCGCCTTAAGCAGCGGTCACGCGCGCGGCGGCAGTCAGCGCAGGACACAGGAGCGGGGACTGGTGAGTATGGGGTTTCCCGGCCAAGAGCAGAAGGACAACGGCTGCGGGCAGCCGCGGCACCCGCGCCGGACCCCGTAAGCGCAGGGGCCAGCGCCGTGACAGGAGAACAATGAGGCATTAGTGAAATTCCGAGTCGATCAGGAATCCAGGAAGACTGTGGCTTGGCATAGAGGTACTGAGAAGAACTGGCATGGTCAGATGTGAAGAGGCAGCATGCACACCTAGGGACGCCTTTCCCACGAAGCCTAGGTGTGAGAGTTTCTTGGACGCAGCGGACAGTCCTTAATAAAGTGCCCGGAGTTGCCACAATAGAAGCAGAGACTCTGCTGGACATTCTTCCACGGTCAGGTGGGCTCTATCCAATTGCATGGGCTCGTTTGGAAATGCCATTGGTGAAGGAAGTGGAAGCCTTTGAAAGACTGGAGTGACACGTGGGAGACAACGTGGCCGGGCAGTTTCACGTTGCAGGCAGAGTTCTTGCTGTCTCTCAGCGAAACGTACATCAATTATGGTGGCTAAAGAAATAAGCTCATCCAGGGAAGAAGGACAGCTAATCTTTAATTCTCCTGGCAAGGCCTTGCCAGAAGGTAGCAACAAGGGTCTTGTTGTTCAATTCAAGTTCAGAGAAGAGCGTGCGGAATTGCACCGTGTATCGTCCCACCATGGAGTCGCCCTGACGTAGGCAGAGCAGAGCCACTACCGCAGAAGATGCATCTCTTTGTCCCTTGAAAACATTGCAGAACGTCTGCAGGAACGCTAGAGTGTTTGCCATCATGGGATTCCCCCTGGTCTCAGAGGGGAGTAGCTCAGGCCAAGGCTTTGCTGAACAGCAGGCTCCCAACAAACGCCACCTTAGCTCAATTTGTGTGCCATCATCTCCATATGGATTATTGATTGTTGAACCCCCTGCAGGTCTTCGGATTCCCATCATAATGTGGCAAGAGGGACAGGTGGAATGTGGGACCAGCTGGTGTCACAGGGACCATTGCAGACAGAGTTGCCACAGATGGAGATGCAGGAGTGGTCGCAGGTAGGTGGGCAGCAGAGTTCTGAATCATGGTGACCAGATGGTCGATACGCTTACTTTGTTGGGCCACAGCAGTTGTGGCAGAGTTACCCGGGCGGAATCTATGGCCAACTATACTGTGATGAGGAGTGTGGATTCACTGTACCACTGCAAGCAGTGCTATAAGCCACATCATTGAGCTAAGTAGCCTCCCGGTTTCACCAGAGCCCGCCGTGAGGCAGGCTGGGCTTTGGAGCGGGAGACTACCAGGTCGCAACCCCTGATGCAACTTGCTTTTGGTGGTGGCTGGGGTGTTGCGTGGTGCCAAATCATTAGACGAAGACGTAGTCGGGGACAGGCAGGAAGATCTGGCCACATGGTCAGAATAATAGGCAAGAAGGACTGGTACACGAAAAAATCAGGCAAGTAGCCAACTCTCTCTCCAAACACCAACCAAAAAACATCAACAATTGGAAGGAAGCAGAGGGAGACATCACAGGATATAGGCTTAGCACCCGGTAAATCCTTTAAATTTCACAGAGCCGGTGTGCAAGTGCCCCAGGGAGTGGAGACATGGCTGCCGGCAGAGGTGAGTATGAAGTGTCGAAGAACGGACCAGCACGGGGGTGTCCATGGCCTGGCACGGGGACTGTAACATGCTTTGTGACACTTAGAATTATTTTTCGGTTTCCCAGTACATTCTATAGTACGGTCAATCACCATTAGAAAAGTACATCTTGTCTTGCAAGAATAACCCTTATATGTCTATGTAGATGGAAAAAAAAAAGCTAGGGTCTTGTAAGATGCGGAGGAAAAAAGTGAAAAAATTATGGCTGGCTGTTAGGAAGGGGTTTATGGCAGAGATGTATGAGGAGGGGCAAGAGGGCACGTTATAGATAGCTTTGTATGTCATGGTTAATAGTTTGAACTGAATTTGCTGGGCCAGAGAAGGGATTGGCAGAAGGAAGAGGCAGATGAGAAATGAGACGAGAGGTTAATTAACCTGGCAGCAGAGTGGATAATGGATTAGAGGGAAGAAAGACTGGCCACAGAAGGATGTTGCAGTAGTCTAGGCGGGAGATGCCAAGGGAGCAGTTTTGTAGCCTCAGAGTTAAGAAATGAGCAGATTCAAGTACTTTCTTCTTCCCTAAAGTGTCCTTAATTTTCCCAGTGTGTCTAGTTTTTCGTGATTGTGTCCTTGGTTATGTCTCTGTATTGTACTTTTGCAAGTTTATTTGTAAGTTCATTATAATTCTAATTGAAACTAAGAGAACTAACAGGAGATCTTGTGTGTGGCCTCCTTGCTTATATCACCTTTGCCTTTATTGATTACTGTTATTTGTATTGCACTTGGCAAATTCTTAATAAAAATATAATTAACAAAATGAGCAGATTCAAGAAATATTCTTCAGGTGGAGTCAGTGGGTGGTGGTAAAGGTTTGGACGTGTAATTTGAAGGACAGGGAAGCCTCGAGTCATTGACTGTGATAGTTAAATGTGGTAATGGAGTTCAGTGAGATGGTGGAAAGTTGATGGGCCCCATTTTCTCCTGGTAAAGTTTTAGAAGGTGGGAAGAGAATGTGAGGAGAAGGATATGAATAAAACAAAGAATGTTTTAGATTTATCAGCCCAATGCTTCTTTTAGTAACTCCTCACAGATTAACTGTGGGTCTCTGCTTAGCAAAGACATGTTTCTAATGATATCTTAAACTTTTTTTACTGTTAATAATGATTACATAACTAGAAGAAAAGAGGTGTCACATAAACAACAGATACTGTATGTACTGACAAAGAAACTGTGAAACAATGGTGTCAGTTCAAAACAGATACAATAATTGCAATATGGTTATGATGATGAAGGAGTGAATATGGATCCAAAAATTTGAATATCAGAGCAGGAGCATAAACAATACAAAAATTTGGATTTGGTGCAAGGCATTTAAAACAATAAGCAACTAAGCTGATGGAAGATATTTATGTGCCTGGCTATGTGGCTTCTCTGATATCTGGTGCTGTCATTTATACCTTTAATTGCTGTCATTTATGCCGTGATTTCAGTTTCCTGTCATGAAGTGGTGAGGTGTGTCTCATAATGCTATAGTATTCTATGAATTCTAGTTAATTCACTTCACTTCTTGTTAATTCTATGAATTCACTACAGGGATTGCTTTTTATGTTAAAGATCTTGCAAAAAACAAGTCACTTTGCAGTATGTTTCCATTAACAGTGTCCTACCTATTTCTAGATGTCCCCTCTTTTTCATATTCAAAACAGTTTATTAAGTACATGTATTCAACACATAACACAAAACACTGCATTAAGACAATCAATGATGATAAACATAGCACCGATCTATGATTAGTACAATATAGGCACATTGAAAGGAAAGTAGAAAACAAAAGGCAAAAACAACATTCATATGTACCATCTATACTAAGTATTTCAAGTGTATTGTAAGAAAAGTAAGACGTACTCAATATTACCCTATGGCCGTGTTCACACGGCTTATTCCCGACGGATTTGTGAGCCGTATTGAGCTCACAAATCCGCCGGGAATAAGGGGCGGGAGGGGGGCGGGGCCGGAGCGCAGCGGGGGCGCCGCTCCCCGGCCCATAGACAATGCATTATCTACGGCGCATACGCGCCGTAAATAATGTGCATGTCACTTTCTCCCCCCGCAGCGGATTCGCCGAGCGGGGAGGAGCGACGGATTCCACTGTTCTCTATGAGAGCAGTGGATTACCGTAATTGCTGCCGCGGATTGGCGCCGTACTGAAGCGCAAATCCGGCGCGCAGTACGGCGCCAATCTGCGGCAAAATAAGCCGTGTGAACGAGGCCTATTATGTAAAAGCAGAGGACAACATATGGCAGCGTAGGGATTATAGCCTGGTTTGAAATACCAGCAAGCGCTGTATGTGTGCTGTATGCAATATCAGAGCCAATGGAGGCACAATTATGGCCCTTCGGAATACTTGAAAACCCATTCGAAAGAACAAAAACGAGAAACTAGTGCCAAACATAGGAGGGATCGGAGGGTCAAAATGAGAGGCAGACCACAAGGAGAGGGGCTATGCGAAATTCTTCACCGAGTAGGGATCAATCTCGAGTGCCTTCGCGCCCTGTCGGAGACCTCGACTACTGTATGGGGGGGAGTTGTTTTAAGTTTCAAGGAGCTTCAGATATTCAGACGAACCACAGAACCCTGCCCATCTCGACCAGGTGGCCAGGTATTTGTCATTAGTCTGGTTCGATGCGTTGGATAGCAGATAATTCATTGAACCATGAAGCCAACGAAGGTATCACCGTTGATCTCTACAGCCTCGGTATCAACACCTTAGCTGCACAGAGCATAGAAATAAGGATATGCCCCTTAAGTATATGTACCGGCATTGGGATAATCTGCAGGAGTACAACTAACGGTTCATTCTGTAATCGAATCCCTGTCACCGACTCAATGACCTGCAGCACTTTAATCCAGAAACCCTGGATCATTGGGCATGACCACCATATGTGAGACATGGACCCAGCCGCAGCACCACATCTCCAGCACACATTAGGAATTAGGGGGTTCATTGCATGCAATAGTGTAGGCACCCTGTACCAACGGGAAAGTATCTTAAAATTAAGTTCTTGTATCGTACAAGGCACAATAGATTTGTATGCCAGTAAATTTGCCATCTGCCACTCTTCTTCCGAAATAAACCTCCCAAGTTCACTTGCCCAACTTGCTTGATATGCAGGCCTAGAGTCGGACATGGAGGAGATAAGTAACCCATATATTTTGGAAATTAAGTGCTCCTCTGGGGTGCCTTTTACGCACAAGGTCTCCAGGGGGGTGAGCGATCTATGAAAGTTTAGTTTCGCTTTATTAAAAGCATAATAATGTGTAATCTGCAAATACCTAAACCAGGTCAGCGGGAGATAGGGGAAAGTCCCTTTGATCACTGTCATAGGCTGAATTCCCTGGGGAGCAAGCACATCTGCAAACAGCAATGGTCTTTTACCCTGCTCGTCCGAAATTGTGAGAAGGGGACAATTTAGTTCCAAAGAGGGGTTCCCAGCTATAGGAGTCAATGGGCCACTGGGGGAGAGCAAGCCTCTCTTCAAGCCATACATGCGCCACGTCTGAATGGTGTGTCGTGCCACCCGGGGAAGCTTCTGCAAGAGCCGTAAAGGCAGAGCAGAGGGAGGTAACCAAGGAAGGTTTGAGAGTGGGGCTTTATAAATATTTTCCTCCAGCTGCACCCAGAGTTTCATAGAGCGATGCTGGTAGAAGTCCACAAATCGCACTGCCACCGCAGCTAAGTAATAGGCTTTAATGTCGGGCAAAGCCAACCCTCCCTCTTTCCTTTCTCTAATAAGAACAGATTTGGCGATCCTCGCCTTCTTACCCCACCACACAAAGTCCCGAAAATGCTTATCAATCTGCAAAAAAGGAAGGGTTTTTTGGGCAAAAGATGGAAAACCCCTCCCAAAGGGTCCCAATATGGGGGGCAAAAAATTCATTTTAATTTTTTAAATTCCCCCAGCCAAGAGTAATTTTTGGGGTACCCCCCCCCCGCTTCAATTCCGCTTTTAAAATTAAATGGCCTTTAGGGGGGGCAAAAAAAAATTTTTAAATTTTAATTTTCAGGGGGTCAGGGGGGAATAAAGTTCCCAAAAATTAAAGGGGAAAACCCTTTAGCCCCCCTTTAAAAGGGGAAAAATTCTTCCCAAAAGGGTTTTATTGTGGACGTCTAAAATTTTTTAAACCCCCAAATTTCCCTTTGATTTGGGCGAAATTTATTTTAAAAGGTTAGGGCACCAAACAGTTTTTGAGAGGACAGAATTGGGTGGGGGGAGGTAAGGGGCTGGGAATGTAAAGCACAGGTAAACACTAAGCAGCGCTTTTAAATACGAATCCCCAAATTAGAAAAAACCCCCGAAAGTCGGGGTTGTTTTTTAAAAGTACCCCAATAAGGGGCTCCACCATTTTCACAAACAAATTTGGGGGAGGGGAAAACCCCACCCTGGTGCCATTAGTTCAAGCCCGGGGGATGACAAAGACCCATTGACCCGGATTTGGGCAGTAGGGTTCGGTTTTAAAACGTCATGCCCCTTTGCAACATAAGAGGCCCAAGACCCTTTATTTTCCCAATGCGGGCCTGAAAAAAGGACCGTCCCCCCTTTTAAAAAAAGCCCTTTCCTCACGTTTCTAGAGAAAGCAGAAATTCCCGGGGCCTTTCCCCAACCTTTTTCATTCCGGGAAAAAATAGATAGGGTTTTTTTAATGTTTTCACCCCGCTTAAACGAGTGGGGACAAAGCCTACTTGGTCTAAACCAATAAGGTCCTGCAGAATCATGTTAAATCTAAGGGCTAAGAGTTTGGCGAACAACTTCGCGTCGGTGTTTAATAACAAGATTGGACTGTAACTATTACATGCAAGTGGGTCCTTTCCCTCTTTCGGAATAACAGTGATATATGCTAAAAGAAAATGTGGGGAGGGTTAGATGTCCCCTCTTTTATGGACTGCATCAGCTCCTCAGGTTGCTATAGCTACAGACATGTTCCATCTCTCCTGATAGGCTGCCAGCACTGGTTGCTATAGCTACAGACCTGGCTTCTACTGCAGCCTAGTAGAAGCCAGTAAACACGCCCCTGAATTTGAAGTGAAACCAAGAAAATAGGTCTGAGGTAAGATAAATCAATGTAGTGAGACAACCTATTTAAGCCCCCCAGGAACATATTTTCCACAGTATAGGTGAATTCAAAAGGATGGAAAGTTTTTCTTTTTTTCCTTACTTAACCCCTCCCGCCACAGCCTATTTTTTTTTGTCACGTTCGTTTTTCCCTCCTTGCTTTCCCAGAGCCATAACTTTTTTTATTTTTCCATATACATAGACATATGAGGGCTTTTATTTTGCGGGACACGATGTACTTTCTAATCATGTTATTCGCCGCGCCATAGAATATACTGGGAAACCACCAAAAAAATTCTAAGTGGTGCAAAATGTGAAAAAAACATATTTGCGCCATGTTTGCGAGAGTTTTTGTTTACGACGTTCTAACTTTGGTATAAATTATCTGTATTCTACAGGTGGATATGAATCCGGCAATACCAAACATGTAGAGTTTGCATTATGTTTTGGTACTGTAAAAAAAAAT
This sequence comes from Phyllomedusa bahiana, assembly GCA_025379985.1. NCBI lineage: Eukaryota > Metazoa > Chordata > Amphibia > Anura > Hylidae > Phyllomedusa > Phyllomedusa bahiana. The sequence goes on along the minus strand of JAODAL010015753.1, from coordinate 73,121 downwards.
CCAAACGTGTGAACATAGATTTACTGCAGCCCTAGGGAAAGGAACCATATGACAATGTGGCCCTTGGACTAGAAAATGTTGCGTACCACTGCATTAGAGTATCATGGCATTTGTTGTTGTCTGAGTTTTGGGAAGAACAGAAGAGGCTGTCTCTTTCGATCTTTGGTAGTATAGTAATCTCTCAGCATACAGTATTAATTGGTTCCACATATGGGAACCAATAACTCTAGGGAAAACTAGTAACTGGTTCCAAAGACCTAAAATGTCACCAACATAAAGCAAACTAAAGATTAAAGAAAATGATGCAGATACTAATCCAGATAAAGCAAGTCCTCAAATATAAGATCAGAGAGAGAGAGCTGCTGGAAGCTGGAAATCACTTTCTATGTTTGGGGATAGGAGATTCTTTGGGTCATATACACAATGAAAAACAAAAGGGGCCCTCACCTGGTGCCCAAAGGAGCCGCTCATCCTGACACATGTAAGAGCAGCACTTGACATGTAGTACCACACTGTACTGTAGAGAGGCGTTATAGACCACCAATCACTACATGCACCTCACTAATACATGTAAGAGCAGTACAGTACATGTAGTACCGCTCTGTACTTTTAGAGAGGCGCTACTAGACTGCCAGTCACTGCATGCACCTCACTAATACATGTAAGAGCAGTACAGGACATGTAGTACCACACTGTACTGTAGAGAGGCGCTACTAGACAGCCAATCACTCCATGCACATCACTAATACATGTAAGAGCAGTACAGGACATGTAGTACCGCACTGTACTGTAGAGAAGCTACTAGACTGCCAACTACTGCATGCACCTCACTAATACATGTAAGAACAGTACAGGACATGTAGTACCGCACTGTACTGTAGAGAGGCGCTACTAGACTGCCAATCACTGTTTGCACATCACTAATACATGTAAGAGCAGTACAGGACATGTAGTACCGCACTGTACTGTAGAGAAGCTAATAGTCTGCCAACTACTGCATGCACTCACAAATTTACATGTAAGAGGCAGTACAGGAATGTAGACCGCACTGTACTTTAGAGAGGCGCCACTAGACTGCCAATCACTGCATGCACATCACTACGACATGTAAGAGCAGTACAGGACATGTAGTACCGCACTGTACTGTAGAGAAGCTACTAGACTGCCAACTACTGCAGGGAAACCTCACAAATACATGTAAGAACAGTACAGGACATGTAGTACCGCACTGTACTGTAGAGAGGCGCTACTAGACTGCCAATCACTGAATGCACAATCACTAATACATGTAAAAAGCAGTACAGGACATTTTAGTACCGCACTGTACTGTAGAGAAGCTAATAGACTGCCAACTACTGCATGCACATCACTAATACATGTAAGAGCAGTACAGGACATGTAGTACCGCACTGTACTGTAGAGAAGCTAATAGACTGCCAACTACTGCATGCACATCACTAATACATGTAAGAACAGTACAGGACATGTATTTACCGCACTGTACTTTTAGAGAGGCGCTAAAAGCCCACCAATCACTGCATGCCACCTCACTAATACATGTAAGAGCAGTACAGGACATGTAGTACCGCACTGTACTGTAGAGAGGCGCTAAAAGACCACCAATCACTGCATGCACCTCCCTAATACATGTAAGAAAAGTACAGGACATGTAGTACCAGTCTGTACTGTAGAGAGGCGCTACTATACCCCCAAACACTTAATGAACTGAACTAATACAAAGATTTTACAAGTAAAATATTCATGATAATTGGTTGAATCTTCCATCAATCAAGAGACGCATATCAGCAGTGTCTGGGACATTGTACGTTGCGTCTGGTTTCAGGATATGTCCCAGGAAAGACCATTGTATGGTAAGGATATTGTATTCTGAGGCCATTGTTACCTGAGGGACCTCTGTATTGAATATGTTAATGTAGGGTCATCCTTCTTTCATGTTTTCAATAGGGTGTGAGTTAGCGTATAATCAAGTGGCAAAAATTTTTGGTTGAATGTCTGTCTTTTAATCGCATTTGGGCTTGTAAAGTATTTCAGTAGTTGAGGATAATATTCTTTATGTGGGAAACGTGATAACAACGAAGCAGATTTATCAATGTTGTCTAACTCTTGTCTAACACTGTAAAGCTAGATTACACAGTCATACAATGCGCCATATTTATCAGTGTTGTTAAATCTGCCGTTATGTTAGAACTGTCTAGTCTAACTTTACACCTTTCCTAAATTGGATTTCTTTATTCCATCTACTGTGCCAATTTTATTTGTACACTGACCCACGCCCCTTTTCCACAAACCATTCTCCTTTTGGTAGACAAGACACCGAAGTGTCTAGAAGCTGTCTAAAACATATAATAGTTGTGGTGTACGCCATTATTTTTGCCACAAATTTTGACAGAATTCTGGTGCAAGTGCCTTGATAAATGTGTCCCAATGTTGTTATATACAGTAACTCCTAAATTTGCAGGTAGTGGAAGAAGGTAATTAGGATAGCTAAGTATTTAGTGCACAGCTCCATTAGTGTGTGTATACATTTCCCAAAAATAAATTGATTAATCTATAGAGATAAAATCTTGGAAATGCCATATTTGAGAAAATAGCATGAACTTTTTGGGGGGAAATCTGGGTTGTGGATCAGAATTTGAGGAAGAGACAGTTGAGATAGAATTGTCAGGGTGGGCCTATCAAAAGGCAGACCGGATATGTGGATCCTCTGGACCACCGCAAGCGGTGGTATAAGCCACACCAGGAAGCGGAATCTAAGTAGGTCCGGTTTTCAACGCAAAGCGGGATGGACTTGCTGTGGCGGAGCACTACCAGGTCGCTAACCCTGACATGACTTGTTTGCGGTGGCAGCCAAGGTGCGGCGTGGTACAAAATCGTGAAGCAGGCTCTTAGTCGGGGACAGGCAGGAAGGTCAGGACAGGCGGCAAAGGTTTGTGGTCGAGGGACGGAGGCAGAAGATACGGTACACAGGATTCGCATAAGACAACAACAAGAACGCTACCTCTCAAGGCACAGGGCACTATCGATTTGGCAGGGACCAAAGGAAAGTGCAAAACTTAAATAGGATCAGTGACCGGTGAAAGCCAACCACTGGCGCGCTGTCTCTTCAAATTTAGGTGCAGTACCGGGCGCGCCCTAGAGGGCGGGCGCGCACCCGTCCAGCAACAGGAGCACGTGTCCGGCCAGCAACAGGAGCGCAGTGAGGTGAGTAAGGGGCAGAGTCGTGGGGAAACCCGTTACAAGAATTACTCCTTTTATACCACCTCGGACTGTAGTAGATGGCCCTTACAAAGTTTTTTAATTGCTCTTATGTAGTTGATAACTGATAATGTGGCCTTTCATGACAAGCTTTGAAGTTCTGACAGTGGGGCAACTTTATGATGTATATCATTACCATCAAGGTTTGTCCATCTTGAGAAAAGCTCAAAGTTATCAGAATTTGGCAGATAGGGTGGGAGCTTCTAAATTCTTGAATGTGGGCATAAATGTCTCCCTGTCAGATATAATTGATAAGAGCATGCTCAGATATTATTGTAATTGGGTGAACGTGAGACTCAGGGTCTTGTGTAAATAAAAGAAAGGACCTAAAAAAATAATTGACTCAAAGCTGAGAGACACATACCTCCCAACTTTTAGACCTTGCAAAGAGGAACACGTCAGGCCCCGCCTCTAACCACGCCCAATTGCATACATGTCAACTTTTTAGATAACCAAAAAGGGACACATTTTCAGGATTGCTTTGTTCCAGTGGTGAATATTAAGTTTCATTGTGTTTTTCAGAAATGTTTTTTTTTTACAGAACTATACGTTGTATCTGGCATATATTGCTTTTAATCTATTCAGGGAGGGAAAATGATGCCTCCATTTTGGTTTTCAGCACCGCGCCCACCTTCACAGGCTGCTATAAGTGCATGTGTTTTGCAAGGTGGTGTTTTTTTTATTTTTCTCTCTGGATAATGGAGGTCGGTTGACCCAGTGGGAAGCCTGAATTTGGCTCTTTTGAGAGGCAAAAATAGAGTAGGACTACCCGCCTTGAGATCACGTTGTAAGTCGTGGGTGGCTTAAGCATTTTTTGATCAAAACGTGTGAACTAAGAAAACTCAAAGTTTTTTTTAATGTATGATGATAAACTAAATGCTTCTTAGGGATTTCCATGTTAAAGTATTTGCCCTTTTTGCAGTGGTGTGCCACTGGTAATTGTGTGCGTGTGGGATATATATTTTTATATATTTATATATATTATAATATATATTATTATATTATATATATTATATATATATTATATATATGCCGTAAACCCTGGCAGTGGCACCGAGGTTCACATTGGGTTTTTTAGAAAAGTTTTTTTGTGCAGAAACTATACGTTGTATCTGGCATATATTGCTTTTAATCTATTACAGGGAGGAAGTGATGCCTCCATTTTGGTTTCTAGCACCTGCCTACCTTCACAGGCTGCTATAAGTGCAGTGTGTTTGCAAGGTCAGGTGTTTTTTTATTTTTCTCTCTGGATAATGGAGGTCGGTTGACCCAGTGGGAAGCCTGAATTTGGGTCTTTTGAGAGGTAAAAATAGCGTAGGACTACCCACCTTGAGATCACGTTGTAAGTCGTGGGTAGCTTAAGCATTTTTTGATCAAACCGTGTGAACTAAGAATTTCAAAGTTTTTTTTTTAATGTATGATAGATAGCATAAATGCTTCTTTAGGGATTTCCATGTAATGTATTGCCCTTTTTGATTGGTTAATGTTACCCCATAGAACAGAATGGCTTTTTGTCGCTCACATTCTGATTGGCCGGCTTCTGCCGCCCAATCAGAGGTGAAGAAAATATTTAAACTACTGTTTTTCCCGGCTTTTTCTTAATCACAAATCCTGAGGTAGCGCCGGTTTCTGCGAGAAACGCGTCGTTAGTGATTTTATTTATTTATGCTTTTAAAACGTTTTTAGCTCTTTTCATGAGTTGTTTTTACATTTGATAAAAACCTTTCTACAATACTCCACACCTCACAGAGGTTTCCATAGACGCAGGGGCATTGCTAGGGTCCTAAAACATTCGGGGCACGGGCCCTTTGTTAGCGGTGAGTGTAAGGAACAGCCGCTGTCCGCTATGCATAGAGTGGGCTTAGCGTGTGAGCCCGCTTTATACATCCTTTATGCCATTTAGATGTTCAGGGAAATCCATATGCATGAAGGGGTGAATTAAACCCCGCCGCTAGCTTCCCGCAGCAGAGGGCTCTGCTCTTGACTCCCTTACTGGTGGTCCCCTCGGGGCCAACATACCCCATCCTCCCAGCCCCGGCCTACAGCATTGTCCCACCCTACCTCCTGCTGAATTCAAAATATAGATTGCACCCTTTATTTTCTTCTCAAATTTGGGGGCACAAAAGTGCCTCTTATAGTCTGAAAAATCCGGGTATATGTGGTGATGTAGTTTTACTCCTAATAACACAGCTGTTTTCCATTTTTTTTCTTCTAATAGCCATAACTTTTTTCATTGGTGCAGTTCTGAGGCTCATGGGACTTTTTGGTTGCTTTTTATTCAATTTCTTGCACAGTGGGATGAACAAAAAATTTGTTTTTTTTATTTTTTGTAGCGTGTTCCCATGGAGGGGGTAATATCAGTTTTATAGCACAGGGTTTATACGCACACAGTGATGCCAAATATTTGTTACTTTTTTCACGGTCGGGCGGCTTGGAAATTTAAAGGGCCAGTTGTTACCGGTAAATTGGTTATTGCCAGTCACTCCCCTTTAAATTTAAGCCTCCCCCTTCCTGGTGCTTGTTGCCGGATCTTTTAGTGCCATTTAGCCTACTGAGAAAGCTTTCCCAAAAACCTTGTTCTGATTTACCGTGTTTACCGTACCATTAGCTTCCGTTCCTCGACCACGCTTTCTTGCCGCCTGCCCTGACCTACTGCCTGTCCTTTGACCACGAAACCATTGCCGTCTGTCCTGACCTTTTTCTGCCTGTCCCGACTACGAGCCTGCCTGACGATTTTGCACCACGCTATACTTTGGCTGCCACCGCAAGCAATCACGTCAGGGGGTAGCGACCTGGTAGCCTCACGCCGCAGCAAGTCCATCCCGCTTTGCGGCGGGGCTCTGGTGAAAACCGGGACTACTTAGATTCTGTTCCCTGGCGTGGCTTACACCATCGCTTGCGGTGGTCCAGTGGATCCACTTCTACGTCCCATATCGTGACAGTAGGTAGGTAGGCAGTAGTTAGGCAGGTCTCAATTATGTAGGCAGGCTACAGGTAGGTAGGTAGGAAATTTTGGAAAACCCCCATAGAAAGAGAGGCAAAAAGCAAGGGGGCAGAGTATAGGAGGCAAGGTACAGCCCATTTCCCAGTGGCTTTTATGGTGGCCCTCCAAATATAACAGGGGCCATATAGGAGGTTACGGGTTTAGGTAGTAAAAAGGGGACCCCATATAGGTAAAAAGGGCCCGGGGTTTTAAAAAACCTTTTAAAATAGGAAGGCAGGGTTTATGTAGGGTATACGGGCCACATAGGTAGAAAAAAGGTTTCAGAGCTTTTCCAGAGATGAAGATATGTGTAAATAAAGTATTGACCTGACCCCAGGGTTTTTTTTAGGATGTTGAAAATTTTTATTTTCTGCTGATGACCCCAAAAAAAAAAGGGGGATATCCCCACCAGACCCTCTTAAGACAGAAAGGGGCCCCCGGGGGAAGGCACTGCACTGGGCCCCCCCCAACCAACAAAACCCCCCACTCTCGGGAAAAAATAAAACAGGCAGGCGGGGTTTAGGAAGCTTTTAGGGGCCCCAAATAGGTAGGAAACAGCGCAGACGGGCTTCATTTATGTTAAAAAAAATTAAGAAATAGCTTACTTACCTTCCCCAAAACGCCCCCCACAATGCAACGCGGGGCCGGGTTTCAGCCAGTCCCTTGTCCCCGACGCGATGGGGGGTGATTTTTTAAACTTTTGAAAAAAAATAAAAAGTAAAAAAGTGAGGCGTGAAATATGTAGATTGTAACCCCGGGGGGCAGGGCCCTTCTCTCCTTCTTACTGGCTGTTAGTTTTTTAAAATTTGTCACCTTTGTACTTGTTTGACCTATGTTATGTTAAAACCAAAAATGTAAACGCTCTGGAACCAAGGGCGACTAAAATAAAAAAAAAAATTAAATTTTTAAAATTAGGGCCCCCTTTTTTTTAGGCAGAAAAATCCCCCCGAATTCGTGGGATCCCTAAATAAACCAAAAAGGTTTCCAAAAAAAAAGGGGGGGACTGTGATGATAAAAAAAAATGCACCTTTTGGGGAAATAAAAGCCCTCTGAAAATAAAGCACCTGCCCCTGTGATGCCCTTCAGGGTTTTTTTAAAGCACAGAGAGCACCCTGAAGCCCAAAGGGAAAAAACCAGGCAGGTCCAGGTTTCTGTTTTTTGGAGAATTTTTAAAGTGGGAAATTTTGGAAAAAAAAAGATTTCCAAAACTTTAAAAAAACCCCAAAGGGAGCCTGTGAAGCGATCATATTGAAAGGGAAAGGGAAAAAAACAGCCCACTGCAAATTTTCCCCCCGGCCCCCCGGGCCCCTCCTCAAAATTTTTAAATCAAACAAGGGAAGACGATCAGAGATGCAGCCAAAGGCCCATAAAACACTTTTGGGAATTAACGGCAGGATCTAGAGCTGAGGGGGGGAGAGTTGGGCCCCCATGGATCAACAATCACCCGTACACTGAAACCAAATTCCCCCTTTTTGGGAAAAGAGTGGCAAAAAAGAACCCAACCCCCTCAAAAGATACCATAAAAAGTCTTTTTTAAAAATTTTGCCACAAGCCGCCTGGGGGGGACACCAAACTTGGAAAAAGGGGGAACCCGGGAGACCCCCAAAACATGGGAAAAAGGGGGGGCTCTGCTCAAAATTAAAAAAAAACCCCAATTTTTTTTGGCCAAAATCCAAAACATATTTTTGGCGTAAAAAGCAACCCAGTTCTTTCCCCTCAACCCCCCAAATTCCCCACTTTCATACATGGTGGGGGCAGCATCGGGGGTTTTGGGCTTTTTTCGCAGGGACGGGGAAGATTTTAAAATTGATGGGAAAAAAATGGATGGACCCAAAAATACGGGGCCCAATTTTTGGAAAAAAACCTGTTGGATTTCCTCCCAAAAGACCTGGGACTGGGAGGGGAGATTTATCTTCCAACAAGACAATAAACCCAAACTAAAGCAAAATCTAAAAGGGGAAGGGTTCAAAAAAAAAAAGTATCCAGGTGTTAAAATTTCCCCCGGGGGTCCCCGGGCCCCAAGGGGCTGAATCCAATCAAGAATCTGTGGAAAGAGCTGAAAACTGCGTTCAAAAACGCCCCCCTCCCATCCAACCTCACGAGCTCCACCCTGCTCACAAAAACGCTTCCCAAACCTCATTTGAGCCCCAGTTTGCCACAAACCCCTCCCATCCCCCCCTCACTTAGTTTCCGCGGGTTCAAAACCCTTTCCTCCATCCAAAATTCACTGAGCTCCAGTACCCCCCAAAACCTCTCCACCCAAACCCTCATAGCCCCAGCCTTTCACAAAGGCCCCTTCCATCCAACCTCCTGACTCCAGCTTTTTCACAAACGCTCCCCAAATTCCAACCTCACTGGCCCACCCTTTTTACAAACGCCTCTCCATTCCCAACCCCCATTTGGAGCTCCAGCGGCCCCAAAAGGAAAAAAGGGAAAGGGAATTTCAGTTCTCCGATGTGAAAAACGGGATGAGACTTCCCCCAAGCGATTTGGGCAGCTGAAAACCCGAAAGGAAAAAAGGGGGGCGCTACAAAGTATTAATTTAAAAGGGGCCCAAAAAAATTTTCCCAGGGCCCCACTTTTCAGTTTTTTAAATTTGTTTAAAATTTTTGAAATATCCAATCCATTCACAAATTTGTTTCCACTTGTTGTTGTTTCTTAACAAAAAAAATTTTTTTAATTTTAAAATATCTTTGTGTTTGAAGCCGGGAAATATGGAAAAAAAAAAAAAGGGGTTTAAAAAGTTAAAGGGGGGCAGAATACTTTCAAAAAGGGCCCACTTTATATATTTTTTGTGTGGGGGGTTGTGTGTGTGTGTGTGTGTTTGGTGATATATGAGCCAGTACCCTCCAAAATTGTAGACTGTGAGGGGTTTTATAAAAAATAAAATTAAATAAGTAAAAGAATAAAAAAAGAATGTTAAAATGAAGAGATGAAGAAGAAAACCTCTAAAATTGAAAATCAAAAAGTTTTCAAACAGTAAAGACCCTCTTGTAACCTCTATGAAATAAAGGGTAAAAGTTTTTTTTTTTTTTTGGGGCCTTTACAATCAAATTTAAATTGAGTCATGCAAACCATACAAAATTGTAAGGGGAAAAAGGAATAAAGCAATTTTTGTGGGGAAAAGGGTGAAGAACATGATTTTGCTTGAAAATTTAAATTTCCTTTTGAAACAAAAAAAAGCATCAGTGAATACAAACCTTTTAAATTAATTTTTAGAAATGTACACGATATATAAGGAAGATTCCCTTTTTACTTCTCAGCTATAAAATTTACAGTGGGGAGTGAAAAAACCCAGAAAAAAATTTCACAAAAGGGTTTTTTTCCCAGGTTTTCAGAAGTCCCGGCCCCAGGTTTGGTATCCCTGTAAAATAGAAAAAAATTTTTTATTTAAAAAGGGTTTGCCACCTTTCCAGTGCCCCTTGAAACCATTGCCCTCATGGCCCCATGTCCCCACTCAGGCAATCACCAGCCTCAGCAGTAGGAGACCACTGAGGCCAATGGTTTCATGTACTTGATTTTTTACTTTTTGGGGGGACGGGTTTGAGGACCACCACATCTTTGGCCGCCCTTTCAGGTCTTGGGAAAAACCTTTTGCGTGTGAACCATGACCCCACCAATTTTGGGAATTTTATCATATTATTCTAATTTTGTGATTATAAATTTTTTGGGTTTTTTCTTTCACTGAAAAGCCAAAAATTCCCACTTTTAAAGGGGTTTTTTTGCCAAAAATTTAAAATTTGACGGGGGAATTTTGTAAATAAATTTAAAAAACCCATTTTCCCCAAAAACCCAAATTCCCAAATTAAAAAAATTAAGGCAACCGTTTTTTTATTAGCTCCCCATTAGGGACCCATTGTTTACAGCTCATCCCCAAAGGGGATACCCCAGGCGGGGGAGCCCCACACTCCGGGCTTCATCGTAAAAACCCCCTTCCATCAGGCAGTTCGAGTTTTTAAAACCCCCCGGTGCCCCTATCCGCCCCTTTAATTAGTCAAACAGTGAAATAAATAAAAAAAAAGAAACCTCAATCAGGTTTGTGCTTTTAAATTAAAGAGAAAAAAAAATCCAAGGTTTGGTTCCGCAGGGTTTGAACCAAAGCCCCTTGTCCCTGGAGGAAAAAGTTTTACCTCTGAGCAACAATGTAATTTTTTCAGTTCTACCATAAACAGACCTTTCTTTGACAAAAAGAGGGGAAAACCCCCCGGTTTATTTTTCCATCCTCCGGGGTTAAGGGAAAATGCAATTAAAACCCAAATCACACACGCCTACTTTTGAGACACAAAAGTAAGAGCCTGGGATGCAGGAGAATGAAATGAGATTTTTTGGAAAAAACCCCTTTTTAAAAAGAAATAAAAGCATAAAATTAAAAACCGCTCTGGGGGGTAAGGGAGTCTAACAATAGTTGGGTTTTATCTTTTTTGTTTTAAAATTTAAAGGACATAAATTAAGTTTTCGATCTTTGTCTAATTTTTTTAAAGGAGGGAAATGGGTATACTATGAAAATTGAAACATTTTAAACCAAAACCAGCCTTCAAGACAGTACTAGGGGAACCCTCTCATTTGCCCTCATAAAAATTTTTTTTAAGGGGAAAACCGGGGCTGAAAATTGTGCAAGAAAAGGAAAATAGGAAGGGGGCGGGGGGAGTTTTTGTTAGCTTTTAAGGGGACCAAAATTTCTTTATGGCACCCCTTTTTGATTTGTAAGGGGGGAAAAAACCTGAAAGGTTTAGTATTTGGAGAAGGGCGCCCTAAGGATAATAAATCAATTGTGAAATTTTGTTCAACCAGTTTAAGAAAAGGGACCGGGTTTAGGTAAATTTGGCTTGCCCAAAATTTTCTCCACCCAACGTCGGAATGGAGTGGCCACCGCTTTGGGGTTTGTTTCCCTTGGGGCCCCCCAACCCAAGCAAGTCACCATGATTTTCTTGTTTTTTCCTGATTTCTTTTTTTCTGCCTTCCTCCCTAAAAGCAGCCCCCAAACCCTTTTGCCATGCCCCAAGGGCCCACTGGGGGTTTTTCCCCCCTACTCCCCCTTTTTTGGCCAGTCCAAAGCGGGCCCCACTGCAATTTGGGCCGGGTTTTTTCCGTTTTTAAAAATGTCCCCCCCATGCAGGTAAAATTTTGACTTTCCTAAAATTTTGAGAATTTCCGAGAAAATTCTGAAAACCAGAGATCAATCAGTAATATGGAGACAACAGAAAAGCAGGGAGGGGGAAATTTTTTTTTGGGATCGTTTCCCTTTTTCCTCTGCCTCTTTGTTTTAAAAAAGGGCATTTTGGGTTTGGGTTGGGGAATTTTTTAAAAATTTTTGTAATAAGGGTCGGGCAAAAAGTCAATTTTAAAAAAAAACCCAAAATTTGTTTTTTGTTAAAATTTATTTTTGGAAATTTAAAGTTGGGACGGAATCAGAACCTCTTACCCCCCCAAAAAACCCACTTTTTTTTTTGGAGGGTTTTTTCCAAGCCCCTTGGTTAATTTGGGCCCGGGCCCTCATAAAAGAAAAAAGCTGCTTTTCGTGTGCCCAAAGGGGAATCTCTGTGCAGGAGCTGGTTTGCCTATGGGTTCCACAAAAAAAGTAGATATGGATGCATACTGCATGGGTGCCATGGAGTCCACACAAAAAGATAACAATAAATACAATTATGTCTCCTTTAGCCACCACCACTATCTGCTCTTACACCTACAACAATGTACAGAGTAACCTCTTAGACTATCACCTGAAGGGACAGCAGGGTACTGCTAAAGTTCATGTGTCCGATTTACAATGGAACTACAAAATCACTGCGACATTCTCATGTACATCCTCCAGTGTGATACACAAGATACTGTGTGCAAGATGTCCCGAGGGAATCTATATTGGGAAAGAACATGGGAAAAAAAAGGGTCAACTTTTTAACCCTTAAGGACACAGCTATTTTTTCCTTAAAACGATGTTAGCATTTTGCACTTTGAGGGCCTATGGCTAGAATACACTATCAAAGTGTGATAGGTGCGGGTCATCTCTGGGACCCGCACCTATCTTGGTAACAAGCCGGCGAAAGTCTGCATTCAGAAGAGATGGTAGGTCACACTTGTGCATCTCTTACTCTTGCACTATCCATACTCTTCTATTGGAGTTTCAAGTCCAGCTGAGCACACTGCTCACCAGAACGCAGAACCTGTAATGGAAAGTAGAGTGCAGGTGAAACCTACTCTCTGTTCTGAATGAAGACTCATGGGGGCTTGTTCACGAGATAGGTGTGGATCCCAAAGGTGGCACCCCCAACTATCACACATTGATGGCATATTATATTGACATGCCATCAAGGTGTAAGATGGGAACACCCTTTTAAGGATTTTTTGGGGGGTTTCTTTTTATATTCACATTTTAAAATGAATAATTTTACCATCTCCATAGCTGTGGATGGCTTTTCTTCTGGGACAAGCTATATTTTTATTAGCACCATTTTGATGTATATATAATGTATTCTATAACTTTCAACATAGTAAAATAGTTTGTAAGGCTGAAAAAGACAGATGTCCATCAAGTTCAGCCTATCGTGTTACAGTGTTGATCTAGAGGAAGGCAAAAAACCCCCATGAGGTAAAGCCAATTGCCCTCATTTTAGGTAAAAAATGATATTGGCATGGAGGATGCTCCCTTGTTCTCGATACAGTCCTGGGTATAAATACATCTTGATAGAGATCTCTATATTGACCTTTAATATATTTATACATATTTATTATGTCCCCCAAAGCCGTCTTTTCTCTAAACTAAATAACCCTAATCTTGCCAATCTTTCTGCATATTGCAGTCCACCCAGTCCTTTTATTATTTCTGTTGCCCGCCTTTGTATCTGTTCAAGCTCTACATTGTCTTTCCCGTGCACTGGTGCCCAAAACTGTACACAATATTCCATGTGTGGTCTAACCAGTGACTTGTATAATGGGAGAATAATGTTCCCATCATTTGCATCTATTCCCCTTTTAATACACCCCATGATCCTGTTTGCCTTGGCAGCTACTGCCTGACACTGGCTACTACAACTATGTTTACTGTCCACCAGAATTCCCAAATCCTTCTCCAGTCTCTTTTTCCCAGCATTTTTCCATTTGACATGTGCATAACCTTATATTTATCTGTGTTAAACCTCATCTGCCATTCATCTGTCCAGACCTCCAACTAATCCAGATCCCTTTGTAATAACACAATATCCTCTAGTGTGTTGATTATTAAGGGATTTTGCCATTTGGTCTCGCTTGCACAATTCTCTCCGTTCATTTCTATGGCAGTTCCAACTATAGGCAAACGAGTATGCCCAGCTACTGTATATTCATAACTCCCATAGACATTGATGGGGGAGAGCCATGAAAGTGCAGCCATCTCCCTGTACTGTGAGACCTGTTTATTGCGCGATGACCTCACACGGGATTTTGCCAAATGGCAAAATCCCTTTAAGTTTTATTTGGGTGGGGGAGGGGGTTATTTAGAAAATTCTGCCATTTTCACTTTGCAATTCAGTTGTGGCAATACCAAATTTGTATAGTTTTATGCTTGTAAAACTTTTGTACTTTTGTGTTCCAAGAGCCATAGCATCTTTTTCTTTTTTTACTTTGCAGGAGGCAGCACAACTTGCAGTTTTTCTTGGTACCATTTTGGCATACATACAAGTTTAATCACTTTTTATTAAATTTTTTGTGGGTTGAGAGGCAGCATGATGAAAAAGCATGTTTACATTTAATTAATAATACAATCATATTTTAGTACTGGTCGCTACAGATTTGTGTAGTCTTTGTGCGTTTCCATATTTGCCTTGTAGAAAACATTTTTCCTTTCTCCGCTGAGTTTTTTTTTCTTTTTTGTTAAAGAAAAACATTGTTGTGAACTTTTCCGGCTTATATAGTACATTGTTTTATGCCTATTGGTTTTAGACCAGGTTCACATCTGTGTTGGAAGTTCCTTTTGGAGCATCTGTTGCAGAGGTGGCACCAGATCGGTTTCATGACAGACACCAACAGTGCCCGACGGACCCTGATGACTACAATAGAGTCCGATATGTTTGTGTTGTGGCTTCTGTTGTTTCATTGAAAAAAATAATGCCGCAAGTTCCACTTTTCGACAGAATCTACAACAGTCTCCAAACAGAACTTGTAAACAGCCTAAGAGGCTATCTCAGTGACTCATATCCATGGAAGAGGCCCCTCCTGCCATTACTTATATTGAATTTGAGCACCCTCCCTCTGTAACATAACATAGGTGTCACTGCAGCACCTAAGGGCACCTAAGGGTACGGTCACAGAATAAAATCTGTATGATTACAAAGGAAAAAGACAAAGGGCGACATGTCCGAAAAGTGCCGTATCTATGCCAGTTTTAGGCGCACTAAATCAGTGTAAAGTGAGCCTGAAAGTCCGATACTTTCTAAAAATTGGCATCAGGTATACCTTGCATAGATTACTTAATATGCCTAAAATGGCACATCGTATCAAAAAAGGGGGCATTGTATCAAAAAAGGGGGCATTGCATCAAAAAAGGGCTCATTGTATCAAAAAAAGGGCGCATTGCATCAAAAAAGGGCGCATTGCTCAACACTCGGCACATAGCATATCATTGGTAGTATATGGTATGTGTCTATCGAGGCTCATTGCCTGACGGGGGCGCATAACATATGTAAGGCGCCTCAACAGTGCACCATATTTAGTCGCATTATAAAGTGTCGTTGCCGGTGTAAAATGCACCTAGTTTTGGTGTACGACAGTTCATTTACAACAAGAATATGGCGTAAAAAGTGGGTTTGCCGCAAAATAGAACAAAAAAACTGGCGTTGGCGTGTTAGGACATGTCGCCCAAAATACACACTAAAAATCCACAGATAAACTTCTCCTGTAGATTTTAGTGCACATTTTGCTGTTCCCATTGTAGTCAATATAAAAAAAAACCTGCAGTAAAATGCGTGCTAAAGGGGTGTGGATGTAGCAAACACACTGAAGATTTTGGGCTATTTACTGTAAATTCCCACAAACCTCTGTAATAGCAGGAACCTGGGACTGCACAGGAATAGGCAGCCATGACTCTGCCCATGGCAGTAGGCCTAGCCAGTTATCTCGAGCATTTAGATACACATGGAGGAAGTGTTCAAGTTTCTATTGATCTGCTCAGTTTGGCTATTAGATACAGACAACAATAAAGAACAACTGGGCAAGAAGTGGGGCCACAGGAAGTCAATTTAGTTATACAAAGCAGGCCATTTTAGTAAAACAATCCTTGACAACTCAGATGTTAATGAACCTCTGGGCGTATTGCAGGTCTGGTGCAGTCCAAAGAATGGGTAATGGCTAAAGAAGGCCTAATTAAGCTTGTCTGGATAATCTAAAATCAAGCCTACCTGATACACAAAGAAATGCATTCTTTGGAACCTACTTCCACCATTCATAATGGGGGACATGATCCTAGATGACCAATGAGAAGAGAATACGCTCCATAGAATAAAAAGTAGGATAGACACAAAAAAAAGTGCCCCCCCTCCTCGGTGAAGTCTCAGGAGAAACTTTGGGTTAAACAAAGTATCAAAACAGATCAACTACAGACAGTCCCCGATTATGAACGGGATAGGGACTGTAGGTTTGTTCTTAAGTTGAATTTATATGTAAGTCGGAACAGATACATTTTTTAACGTAACTTCTGCCAAAAATTATTTTTAGTTTTAGATAGTGATTAAACCATTTGCATGTTTGTTTTACTGTCTGTGCTCCTGTTAGTACATGTGTTTAACACGTGTGGTGTGACATGCTGGCACTTGTAGTTCCACAGCAGCTATCTATACACAGCTGCTGCTTTGGAACTGGAAGTACTAGCATACCACACATGTACTATTCTGTACCCATATAATTAACCTTGAAGTCATAGTGCCCCCCTCTTTTATTGTACTGCCTCTCTTTTACAGTGTCCCCTTATCTTTTATACTTATAACCGCGCTCTGCCCAATGTGTTTTCAGTGTGCATGCGGCCAGGGCCGCCATACAGGTGGTACAGCCGATACTCCTGTATGGGGCCCGGTGGAACAACTTATTCCTCATGACAGAGCGGGGCACGGCGGCACAGCCGCCGAACCAGGCTCGGACTGGCACACAGTGTGGGCCCCGAGGTCCTGTGGGCCCCGGAGGCAGTGCCGCCGCTTCCCAGAGCCCGGACGCGCATCCGGTCACTGAGCGCATGGGCCCTGTGTCCCGAGCGCCCAGAGACCGGCCCGGGAGTTGGGGACTAATGCGAGGTAAGTGGCTGTTTTGTTGTTTTTTTTATTATATATAAGGAAGGGGGCCCTAGCTACCTGGCTATCTGTAAAGGGGGCCCTGGCTACCTGGCTATCTGTAAAGGGGGCCCTGGCTACCTGGCTATCTGTAAAGGGGGCCCTGACTACCTGGCTATCTGTAAAGGGGGCCCTGGCTACCTGGCTATCTGTAAAGGGGGCCCTGGCTACCTGGCTATCTTTAAAGGGGGCCCTGGCTACCTAGCTATCCTTAAAGGGGGCCCTGACTACCTGGCTATCCTTAAAGGGGGCCCTGACTACCTGGCTATCCTTAAAGGGGGCCCTGGCTACCTAGCTATCTGTAAAGGGGGCCCTGACTACCTGGCTATCTGTAAAGGGGGCCCTGACTACCTAGCTATCCCTAAAGGGGGCCCTGACTACCTTGCTATCCCTAAAGGGGGCCCTGGCTACCTAGCTATCCCTAAAGGGGGCCCTGACTCTACCTAACGCTAAATGGGTCCCTGACTCTACCTAACCCTAAAGGGGTCCCTGACTCTACCTAACCCTAATCTGGTCCCTGACTCTACCTAACGCTAAAGGGGGCCCTGACTCTACCTAACCCTAAAGGGGGCCCTGACTCTACCTAACTCTAAAGGGGGGCCCTGACTCTACCTAACCCTAAAGGGAGCCCTGACTCTACCTAACCCTAAAGGGGGCCCTGACTCTACCTAACGCTAAAGGGGGCCCTGACTCTACCTAAAGCTAAAGGAGGCCCTGACTCTACCTAATGCTAAAGGGGGCCCGGGCTACCTACCTCTACAGGGGCCCTGGCTACCTAACTCTACAGGGGCCCTGACTCTACCTAAACATAACGGGGGCCCTGGCCGCCTACAAACTAAAGGGGACTCGTGGCTAGGTACCCACCAACCTACCTGGGGCCGTGCTTCCAACTTATCCGGCGGGGGTCTACCTACCTAAATATGGCCTGTCTGATTACCTGGGGCCTTGCACGTTTGCCAACCTACCTAGAGTCTTGACTACCTACCTGGTAATATAATTGAGAGGAAAGCAGCCCATAGTTGTAGCATAATCTCCAGCGGTCAGTTCTCTCCCCACCCTTCAACCCCTTAGGATACTAGACCTTGAAGTTACGGCTTGTAGCCGCTCTCCCACCCCTGGGAAGTTTGTACAGAGGTGGGAATATGTAAAGAAATGCTTGAAAATTTAGGATTCTAAGATATTTGTGTGTAATTTCTGCAGGGATGAGTTGTGGCCGGGACAAGTCATCATGATGGTGTGGAACGGATGCAGAAGAGAAGGGAAAAAGAACGCTCATCAGAGAAGAGAACGACTCATCAGATAGGACGTCTCTGGTGAGTCCCTGATTTCAGGGGTTATTTTACTTCTATATTGGATCAGTGCCGTATTCACTGTAATGTGATGTGACCCGAGCTGGTGTCTGACCCCTATGTGGTCTCTATATGGCAGTGTTGTAGGTTATACCTGAGCTGGTGTCTGACCTCTATGTGGTATCTATATGGTGGTGTTGTAGGTTACACCTGAGCTGGTGTCTGACCTCTTTGTGGTCTCCATGTGGTGGTGTTATATCGGCGTTAGTATAGTGGCAATGTACATGTGTACCTGATTGTAAAAGAGGGAACACCTGACCCTGTGATAGGAGTTAGACTTCTACTTTCTTGCTGGTGATTATTTTAGAAGGTGGTGAGGGGCGTGACCAAGGGAAATGTGGAGGGAGATATTGTATGTGGGGGGAGGGGGATCTGGCTGGAGCTACTTAGCCCTGTGTCTAGGATATGTGAGACAGACAGATGTGTGAGACAGATATGTGACTCTCTTGCTATTGTACTACACCATACAATTCTTTTTTGCACACTGTATT
Source organism: Phyllomedusa bahiana (assembly GCA_025379985.1). Classification (NCBI taxonomy): domain Eukaryota; kingdom Metazoa; phylum Chordata; class Amphibia; order Anura; family Hylidae; genus Phyllomedusa; species Phyllomedusa bahiana. The sequence goes on along the minus strand of JAODAL010015753.1, from coordinate 54,733 downwards.
ATGTGGTAAAATGGGCGCATTTATGTCCTAGAGGCCGTTTTTTGTTTTTTGTTTTGCTGGGGGCGGGGCGATCGGGTTGCTGGGGCAGGGCGATCGGGTTGCTGGGGGCGGGGCGATTGGGTTGCTTGGGGCGGGGTTTACGGGTGAGGGGGGGGCAGGTGCTTCAGCTGTATGGGGCCCTGAAATTTCTGTTGGCAAAAGTAAAACAAGGCTCCACCCCAACCCCCTGTGATGGCCGTCGTATTTGAAGTGTCCGTACCACAAGCAATGGAGAGGGGAAGCCAGATAATGTCCGGTTTTTTGACGTATTGTAAGGATACGACCAATGCGATGAGGCTATATTAAGGAGGCTTCCTTCAAAAGCTGTGTAATGCAGCGATAACCACCAGGCAAGTGTAGAATAAAAACTTGAATCCTTTATGTAATGCAATAAAAATACAAGCGTTCCCATAAGCACACTTGGGGATCACAGCCCTAGAGTCGTGGCAAATCCTCATCCCCCTACCAACAGGACAGCACCCCCAAGTAAAACATTTCCAACATGGCAATTAAAAAATAACAAAGAGGTGATTCCCCATAATAGGCATCACAGTAAAACATCACTTAGGCCGTGGCAAATGTGACGGAGTCCGACCAAGATGTCACATATGGCTCGATCCCATTTCCCCTTGTACTTTAACAACTGCATTGGGACTCACTGGAAAAACAGGTTTAATCAGGTAGCAATAGGATAATCGCCGATCTGTGAGCCACCAACATTTAAGTACCAGAGAGTGCCTGGTGGACCATTGGTGTGGTCCAACAAGGCGACACTCCTGAAAGTAGAGATAGCTTGCAGAGCAAAGCACCATGCACCCAGTCATAAGCGACTGGATGAGTATGAGGTTTTGCCCCCGAGTCCTGCCAAGACTTTAAGAAGGCAACGAATTATGAGTTGGAAAGTCCTTTGGTATCTTGGAGCATATAATAAGATCTTTCAAAGGGTTCGACAGATTGGAAAGAAATGGTAATGGGGGGGGTATGAGGGAGGGCAAGGGGAAAGGGAGCAAGACGACAGGGACTCACAGAGCCAACAAAGGTCGGAATGAGGTTTCCCACAGCACACACACAGCGGAAAGAGGGTATTGTGGTTCAGGATTATTCTAATTGGAGCAGTCAGGAAACAAAGTGGTATACTTGAAACATTCATAGATTCTAATTTGAATGTGGGAAGGAAGAATTTGGATAATTGGATCCCATGTCTCAAAAAAAACCTCTTAACCCTAGTTTCCTTGGATAATGTGGCGTGGACCCATGACATGTGTAGGATATACTTTATATACTTTATATTTTCCAAAAATAGCCGAGGAGTTGGGTGCTCAAGGTTCCACCAATCCTGTAGTATAGTTTCCGGGCTGCAGAAGAAATGCAAAATATGAGTCATTTTTGCGCAGCGAGGAAGTTGTGACATTCCAGAGATAGCTCTCAGAATAAATCCTAGGCTGGGGTTAGTGAAATGTTATAGGGTAAATGTGTGTTTTTAAAAACTCTGAACCTGCGACAAAAAGTCTGGATCAAGGGGCAAGACCATAAACAATGAGGGAAGTTTACTGTTGGCTCTCCGCACCTTGAACATCGAGGGTCGGGTATGTTTCCCATAAAGAAATTTCTGTGGGGTGTGATATAGCTTTTGTGGGGGATCTTCAAAAACATCTCCCAATAGGACACTGATGGTATGTATTTCAGTGCTCTGTTGAGGCATCGTGTGATGAGGTCTGAACTAAAGTCAATATCACACCAAGCTCAAGTGCTAAGTCCAGTTGTGAGTGTGTCAGAATCTACCTGTTTTTGCAGGGCAGAGTAGTAGCAAGAGACTAGACCCTTGGGGCGACATGTATGAACAGGGCTCGCTCTATCGTTAACACGCCCGCACGGCAATATCAGGCGCCTTACAGGGCGCTTGCGGCACTTTGTAATCCGACTGATTTCTGGGGGTGTGCACTAGAACTGTACGAAGCAATAGATTAATAGCTTCAGTTTGGCATTTCTAGGCGCACTACTGCTGGAACAGGTAAATCACTTTCAAAGTGGTTTACCTGACGCCAGGAGATCTGTCTGTTTTTTTTTAGAGCTAGAATGCGCCTGATTTATTGACCGCGTTAGCGGGGTTCTAAATAGGCACATTCTTTTTCTAATATTATGTCAGTAAAAATTGGCATCTTAAGCGCCATAATTCATACATGTGCCTGGGTGTTCTTGTTGGTGGAGTTAGTTTGCCGCAGATTGTGTCATCCTAATCCGTGTCCTCTAGCTTGATGGTTACCCTTAAGACCTACGGAAGTCGCAGAAGAGATCGCTCCTCATGCGTTCTGTCGGCAGGCAGCAGCCGCATCGGTCGTTGCGGGCTGCGATGTGTGACATACAGCACGGTGGGCATAGGATTGCCTTCACAGGGTTGTCTGTGTCGTCTCTAGATGCCGGCCGTCCCCCCATGTGCCCTGTTGGGCATGGCCCGGCATCGTGACTGACGTTGTCATAAGAACCAGTCTAGCCACATGCTATGCACTGATTCTATGAATGAGGAAATGAAGATTCTCATTCAAATCCCTATGGGTAAAAGTAAAAAAAATGTTAAAAGTAAAAAAAAGGAAAATACAAGTAAAACACAAAAACGGGAAAAATTAAAATAAAAAACAACTTACACCGCCCTTTTCCCTTTAAAACGCTATCCGCCACAATAAAAGATCAAAAATAAATAAGTAACATATTTTGATATCGGCCACGTGGCGTAACGACCTGACCTATAAATTGTCAATGTTAATTTACCCAGACGGTGCAACGCGTAAAAAAAAAAAAAAAAAACAAATCACAGAATTAAGTTTTTGTTCATCTGCAGCACATAAAATGGAAAATGTGATCAAAACTCCGAAAAATCGCCAACGTGTGTCTTTTAAAAACGTCAGTTCATCCCGCAAAAAAAAAGTCCTAACACAGCTTGTACTTGGAAAAATGTAAAAAAAAGTTATGCTCACAGAAGATATGCGATGCATAAATATTCTTTTACTCACTAAAAACCTTTTTTTTTTTTAATGTGCTCGGCATAAAAAAAATATAAAAATTGGGTATCGCCATAATCGTTACGACCACAGAGTAAAAGCTTACTTGATTTACGATACTGGACACACTGAGCGCTGTTTAAAAATAAAAAACACTACTAGGATTGCTGTATTTTTCATCTGCCTTCAAAAAAAACGGATTCTTATAAATGATCAAAAGTTTTGTCCCAAAAATGATTCACTAACAACCGTCAACTTATCGCAAAAAAACCAAGCCTTTACACCAGCTCATTCATAGAAAAATAATATGTTATGGTATCTCAGACTATGGCGATGCAAAAAAATTGTGTTTTCCTGTGTTGAATAAATGTGTTTTTATTGTATAAAAAGCAGTAAAAAAAAACAATAAAATACAATTGGGTAGTGCCTGTAATCGTATCAACCTATTGAGTATAGCTAGATGGTCAGATCTAACGACAGAGTGACTGCAATAAAAAATAAAATAAAAAAAATTACAGGATTTGGCTGTATTTTGTTCAAAACGCCTCACAAAAAAACTTATTATAAAGTGAACAAAGTGTTGGTATGCACCCCAATAATGGTACCAATAAAAGCTTCCAATTCACTGCAAAAATACAAGGCCTACACAGCTCTGAACACAGCAAAATAAAAAAGTTATGACTGTCAGAATAGGAACAACATAATAACGCAATGTTTTATAGAAACCTATTTCTCTGTATTGTGTTAAAGTAATAAACATAAAAAGAATATATAAATATCTTTACCATGCAATTGTTCGACCCATTAGTAAAGTTAGCAAATTCCAATTTACACTGGCACGGCGAACGCTGTAAAATTGAAAAGCCCAAAAAACAATGGTGGAACTGCGTTCCCTCCCCCCCACCATTTTCTTGGCCCAATGCTAAAAAATGATGAAACACTGTGTGCCCAAAATGCACAATACCACCCCTATATGAGATCATGAGGGGTGTTGAATCTAAAATGGGGCGATTCTGAAAGATTTTTACCTGTTCTGATTCTTTGGTGGCTTTGCAAATGCGGACCATGGGCCACAAACAAAATCTGTGTTCAAGCAAATAGCGCACCCTCACTTGATATGCCTTGGCCATGCGCCCAAACAGCAGTTTACACCCACAATTAGGTATTGCGACTTGGAAGAAATTATTAACAAAGTTTTGGGGTTCTTTTTTCTAGGATTCCTTGTAAATTATGAAACATTTAAGCTAAAATTGCAGATTATTGCGACAAATAAATGTTTAAAAATTTTAACAGCTACTAATGCTAAAAAAAAAATTCAGTGTGAATACCTGGGAGGAGTTATACTAATTACACACCTGTATTTATACCTTAAGGGTTGTGCGAGTAGTTTCCAATGATGGGATCTTTTTAGGGGTGTTTATTAAGGTTGTTGCACGCTTAGGGCGTCCTCTACCTGAGGATTTTTAAATTAAATCGGTAATGAAAATGAGACTCAGAGTTCTGGTAGGTGCTCATCCTATTCAGGGGCTTATGGTTGAGCTATAAATGCACTTGGGCCAATATGGGATATATCTGAAAACGGAAGACCTGGGAGAATTGATATTAAGTTGCATTTACCTTGTCACTCATGTTACCGGTATTCCAGTGATTAATGGATTAAAATTGAAAATCTGCAAAAAGAAGTGAAATTTTGGAAATTTCCCCTCCCACTTTGCTTTAATTTCTGTGAAATACCTGAGGGTTATCAAACTCCTAAACAATGTTGTAAATACTGTAGGGGGTCTATGTTTCTTTAGAAGGTGTATTTAGGGGTATCTAAATGCAGGACTCCTCAAGCCATGTCAGAACTGGAATGGTTTCCTTAAAAAATGTATATTGCTAATTTCTTGAAATTTTGAGAAATTTATGTATTTCTAAGCCTCTTATGTAATATGGGTATAGGATCATTTAAAATTTGTGATGACCTTCTAGCTGTGGACATTTAGTTGGTAGTGGTTGCTGTTTTTTTATTTAGGTGTGGTGTTTATATTATCATGGACTTGCAGCTGTATGATATATTGTTGGATTATGGCTAATTCTCTAAGATTTCTTGAAATATTTTTTATATTTTTCACAAAACATAACTAGGATTGCTATAGATACATTTTCTTACTAAATCTTTAAAGCACATATGTGTCACACGAGGAGGGAAAAACAGTCTGATTTTCACATGGATGTAAAGTGTCAAAAAAGGTATTTCACATATAAAATTGGACACGTAGTCAGATTTTCAAAAATAGGGCTGTGTCAGGAAGGTCAAGGAATGCTGGGTCCTTAAGAGGTTAATAAGGTCTGAATAAAGGGTGTTATATTGTGCTTTGTGCCTCTATTGTGTGGATAGGGTATGTGGTGTTGTTGGACATTGATGATACTGCTTTCGATGCTCGCCACAGAAGGAAGGTATCGCTTAATGGTTAAATATGTAGTTGACTCAGTTGTCGTACATTCCAAGGAAGGTTCTGAAGTCGTCATGAAATTTATAATGAGAGGCAGCTCCAGTTCTTGACTTGTGGGGATTTCGGTGGGCCGAGAGTGATGTTGAAGAGTATAGGGACATGGTCAGAGATAAGAACGGTCTCTATGGAAGCCTTCGAGACAGAGTGGTAGAGGGCGTTTGACACTAGGACATAGTTGATGTAAGACTGCCGCACAGAGTCAGTCAGCAGCTCCTCCCTGTAGTTTTCAGCGTGCAGGGGCGCTCGGCTTTCACCACGTCCTGCGACGTGGGATTCTCCTAAGCCGGCAGCTTATGCGAGGCAGGAAAATTTCTGGAGTGTGTGACGGGAGTTAAGGCAATCTTGATGACATCAACGCCTCTTTTACACTGCTCAGAGCTCCTGACCTGGTATGCGCGAACCTGGTGTGGTGAGTATTTTTTTATTTTATTATCATTAGCTGCTAACTGCAATAGGGGCATTACTGGCTCTAGGGGATTCTACCTGGATAGGCGGCATCTACCTGGCTGTAAGGGGGCTTTTTGGTGTAAGGGGGCATATTAACTGGCTGTATAGGGGGAATTCTACCTGGTATATGGGCGCACCTACATGGCTTGGTGTAAGGGGCATCTACCTGGATTCGAGGCACCGATCTGATGTGTAAGGGGGCATCTACTGACTATGGGGCTACTAATAGATCTAAGGGGTACTACTGACTTAGGGGACTATTACCTGGCCTCTAAGGGCTATTATACAGGGGCTAATACTGGCTATAAGGGACTACTACTTGGCTATCGGGGGCTACTACCTGGCTACATGGGCTTCTGTCTGACTACAGGGGGCTACTTCATGGCTACCATATGAGATGCTATAGATGGGAAGTTTTTGTATAGAAATAGGAATTGGTAGAGAAGTGCTGATAAAGTGAGGGGTCTATCTAAGATATTGTTTTGTAAAGTTTACAGTGAAGAGTCATGCTGGGAGAAGCATATCAGAGTCTGGTGACAGATGGTTAGAAGAAGAGACAGTCAGACAACAACTTTAAGAGTCTCATGTAAGTGCTGGATGTACTGTTACTCGAAGTCATATTATATGTCTGTAACGGTCAGTTGGAAGTGGAATCTCTGGGACCACCACAAAGCGATGGTGTAAGCAGCCGCCAGGGGAGCGGTATTAAGTAGGTTCGGTTTTCACCAGAGCCCGCCACAAAGCGGATGGACCTTGCATGCGAGCAGATTGTACAAGGTCGCTACCCCTAACGTGACTGGCTTGCGGTGACAGCCGAGGTGTTGCGTGGTACTGAATCGTGAAGCAAGGCTCGTTGTCGGGGACTAGCAGGAGGTCAGGGACAGGCGGCAGTGGTTCGTGGTTAGTCGGCGGACAGGCTATAGAAGGTCAGGACAGGAGGCAATGGTTGTAATAGGCGGACAGGCCGAAGGGTGCAGGACAGGCGGCAATGGTTCGTGGTCAAGGGATGGAGGCAGAAACGAGAACGGTACGGTACAAGTGGACAAACGACTTACTCGGGAACGCTTCCTCTCAATGCACAAGGGACTACGATTCGGCAAGGTGCTAAAGGAAGAGGCAAGGGCTTAAATAGGGTCACAGCGCCCCGGTGGAGATACCAATCACAGTTGAGCTGTCCCTTTATATTGACTGTTAGTACCGAGCAGGAGCGCGCGCCGGGACGAGAACAGGAGCGTGGCGAGGTAAGTGGATGTCCGAGCTGCGGCGCCGGCCGCAGCTGAGGACGCTGCGGAGGTGCGGGTGTGCCTGCGACCCGACACGTGGGTTGCAGGGACACCCGTAACAGTACCCCTCCCCTTTGGCCTCCCTTCTTTCTGGTCCGATAATTTAGACAAGTGACCCCGTTCCAGGATGTTCTCCTCAGGATTCCACGGGACCTTCTTTCTCTGCCCAAACTCCCTTCAGTGACCCAAAAAAATAATCTCCCCCTAACGTTTGTTGGCCAAAAAAATTTTTTTTTGACGGTAAACAAACATTGGTGTGGAGTCAGCACGGGAGAAGGGGACACAGATCGTGAGATCGGTTTATGGATGACCGGTTTCAGCAGGGAGAGTGGAAGGAGTTTGGGATGTGCATGGGTTGGAGGGACCCGGGCTTGTAGGCTCCCGGATTGATGGCTTAGGATTTCAAAGGGACCAAAAAAACGGGGGCCCAGTTGTACCCTGGGGATTTTAAAGCGGACTTTCCCTTTGGCAAACAGTTTACCTTATCCCCTGGAAAAAAAGGAAAAGGGGGGGGGTTTCTTTTTTTGGGCCCGTTTTGGGCCTTCAAAAGGGGCCCGGATCCCTGGAGCAGAGTTTGGGCCCGGTCTCCTTCCAAGGGCAAAATAGGTTTGGCCCAGATTATCCCCCGCAGGGCTTTGGAGGAGGCAGGGGGGCGCGGAAGGGGTGGGCGGGGATCCCCGCCGAAGACGAAAAAGAAGGGGGATGCCCCAGCGGAATAAAGAGTCAGAGAATTATATAAAAAATTCCGCCATGGAATGGGTTTGGCCCAAATAATCTTGTCTTCCCGGATAGGGAAGGGTGGTGGAAAATAGGTACCAAAGATTTGGTTCACTCTCTCACTTGCCATTTGTTTGCGGGGGGTTTATGCGGAAAGAGAAATCAGTTCCTTGTAGTAGAAAACAGGGGCCTCCCCAAAAATCTCGAGACGTTTTAAAACCCCCCGATCCGAGACAAAAAAGTGGGGGGAAGTCCATTTTCCCGGAAAAAGATAGGTTTAAAAAAAGGGGATTAAAGAGTTGAGGGAGGGGAAGGGGAGCCCGGGGCAGGGAACAAAGTTTTGCCATTTTGGAAAAAAGGGTTCAGTGCCCCACCCAGATAAAAATAATTCCTTTGGGAGGGGGGTTTGGGTCGGTGATAAAAAAGTCCATAGAAATTTGGGCCCCCAAGGGAAAGGTAGGTTCCCGGCAGAGGCGGAGAAACCCGCGGGTCTGAGACGAGGTAAATTGTTGCGGGAAAGGGTTTGGTTTCAGGCCCCCCACAGACCCCTTCCATCTTTAGAAAGGGGGCGGCCCCCAAAAAAAAAACCCGGGAAATAAGGAAAAAAGGGCCCTCCGTCCCCAAGGGGGTGCCCAAGCTATGCGGGGAGCAAGGGACCCCTTTTTCCCAGTCCCCTTTAAACCGGACCCGGGGGCCGCACATATGTTTTACAGGGGGGGTTACCCCGTTGGAGGTTTAGGGGGGGCCGCGGAAAACCGGGACGTTCTGGTTTTTCGATGTCCCGGGGGGAAGGGGGCCCCCTCTTCCCCACTGAAGTTTGGAGGGGGAAAAGGGCATGGGCCCCTTGATGTTCTTCTCTGCCGGTCAAAAATGGATCACTTTAATTGAACTGGCGAAGAACAGAGACCCCCTTGTTTGGGGGGTGGGTTTAAACATTGCGCTGCCGGAGGTAGAGGGGGTTTTTTGTGGTCGTAAAAGCTATTCAGGGGTTTCCCCGAGAAACCCTCCAGGGGGGCCCCCATTCTTTTAGAGGGGGAGCTTAATGGCCGAACCCCCCCGTCCCCGTTGGTATATTTCCCTTTCCGAGGTAAAAAGGTTTGGAAAAAACCCACGGGCCCTTTAAAGCTTCCCTTTGGGCCCTTTTGGGTGGGGGACCCCCCCGGGCCCCCAACGAAAGAGGGGGTTTACTTCAAAGGAAGAAGGGTTTCTCTGTATCAGGCCGGGGGAAAAACACAGGTGCGAGGAAAATTGCTGCTTTCAGTTTGGGAAAAAAGCTTCTTGGGGGGCTTGGGATTGGCATGCACAATCGGTGCCCCCAAAAGTCGAAAAAGGCGGGGAAAAAGGGGGCCTGTAGTAATTTGAAAAGCCAAAAAAGAAATTGTAGGGCCCTGGGGACGGGGGTTTTCGTGGCCCTTTTTAGAACGGGGAAGAGTTTAGTGGGTTCCATTGCGGGGCCTTTGTCCGAGATTATTTACGAGGGAAAGGGGGTTGTGGGGGTCTGGTTTTAAAAACGGGGACTTTTCTAGTTGGCTTTGAAAGGGGTTTTTCCGCGGGGGTTTTGGGGCCCTGGGCACTTGGGGGATTTGGTGGGTTCTAGATCAAAAAAAACCCTTTAATGTCATCTAAGTGGGAAAACTCGTAGCCCTTCCAGGAGATCTCTAAAAGGGTCATTAAAAAAAATTCTTGGGGAAGGGACTGCGGAGCATTGCACAAGCCGGGGGCTCCCCTAAATACTCGAAGTGCCCATCCGAGGGTTGGTCTAAGCGGGCCCCAAGGGAGAGACGATATTGGCCACCAAAGCAGCATCCATAAAATTCCCAGCAGACCCAGAATCCAGGAAGGCAGCCACTTGAAACAAGATCCCGGAACTGGTAGTGACCAGAACTTGTAGCAAGAGCCGTGGAGAGGGATTGCTCACACCTGGGAACGTCTCTCCCACGAAGCCTAGCTGCGCTCGTTTCCCGGACGTTGCGGACAACCCCTGAGATGTTCGGGGCTGCCGCAGTGGAGGCATATGTTCTCCTCACGTCTTCGGTTAAGTTCTTGCGGAGTCAGATGGGCTTTGTCCACTTGCATGGCCTCTTCCATGACTGGCTGGGAAGGAGGCAGTGGAGGCCGAAAAAACACCGGAGCAAGACTGGGTAGACGTGTTTGGACTGGTACACGGTCATGACAGAGCTCCTCTAGCCTCTCCGAGAGATGGATGTTAATCCGGGTAACCAGATGGATGAGCTCACTTAATGAAGACGGAGGGTCCCGGGTGGAGAGGGCATCCTTAATTTGGCTGGAGAGGCCCTTCTTGAACATGGTGCACAATGCTGCTTTGTTCCAAGCCAACTCTGAAGCTAGTGTGCGGAATTGCATGCAGCAGTCCCCTACGGGGGAGTTCCCTTGCTGCAGGTTCAGTAAGGCAGTCTCGGCAGACGAAGTACGGGCAGGCTCTTCGAAGACACTGCGGAACTCCTGCAGGAATGTCACCAGATCGGCTGTGATTGGATCGCCTTGGACCCAGAGTGGGGTCATCTAGGCCAGGGCTTTCCCGGATAGGAAACTGACCACGAAGGCCACCTTGGACCTTTCTGATGGGAACTGACCAGCCATAAGTTCCACGTGGAGGGAACACTGGGTGATGAAGCCCCTGCAGGCATTTGGGTCCCTATCAAACTTCAACGGCATGGACAACCGGAGTTTAGGGCCGGCGGACATCCCCGGAACGGCTGCCACGGGAGGAGCCACCGCAGCCGACTGCTGCTGCTGAGTGGCGAGGAGCTGCTGCATTATAGTAGACAGCTAGTTAAGCTGCTGCGCGATCTGCTTCGATTGCTGGGCCACGATTGTGGTGATGTCAGAGACGCTTGGTAGCGACACCTTGGCGGGATCCATGGCCAAATCGAACTGTAACGGTCAGTGAAAGTGGATCCTCTGGACCACCACAAGCGATGGTGTAAGCCACGCCAGGGAGCAGAATCTAAGTAGGTCCGGTTTTCACCAGAGCCCACCGCAAAGCGGGATGGACTTGCTGTGGCGGGAGTCTACCAGGTCACTACCCCTGACATGACGAGCTTGCGGTGGCAGCCGAGGTGTTGCGCGGTACAGAATCGTGAATCAAGCTCGTAGTCGGGGACAGGCAGAAGGTCAGGACAGACGGCAATAGTTCGTGGTCAAGGGACGGAGGCAGAAGGTACGGTCCACAGTAGACAAACGAGATACTCGGGAATGCTTCCTCTTAAGGCACAGGGCACTATCGATTCAGCAAGGTGCTAAGGAAGAGGCAGGGCTTAAATAGGGTCAGTGCCCTTTAAATTTGCCTGTAGTACCGTGCGTTTAAAGCTATTTAGAACTGGCCTGTCAGCACCAGGATTCATACATGTTGTCCAAAGTGCACAGTCATTCCTCATCTATGGTAGTCAATTCCTCTACCCCCTCCTCCATCCTTAGGGGGATTGGTTAGCAGAGGTAGTGTTTACCCAGCGTATGGAAGAGCCAATATCTTGGGCCTTAAGGGTGTAGAAGACGTACAAAAAAAAAAAAGGACTTGGCCACAATGGTTACTATCTTTGGCCTCTCCAACATTTAGCTTTCAGATGTTGTAATCTTATCCACTTTCTCCTTGTATACCACTACTGGGCCCCTTATTCACCCTTTTTATTTGCTTAACTCTCACCTCCTTTAGTCATTGTTTGGATAAATAAAATTGGTTGATACAAGGTCATCATTATTTTTTTGTTTTTAATGGACGTCTGATAGGGGTTCCTTTTCTCTGAAAACATATTTTATATATATAAGGGGAGGAGGAGTGTGTCTGTATGTAAAGAGTGATATGAAGGCAAATGTGAAAGGTAATACAGGGCGGAGTAGCTAATGATGTGGAAACATTGTGGGTGGAAATACAAGGTGGGATTAATGCAGAAAATATTATTTTTGGCGTAATCTATAGACCCCCTGAACATCACTGAGGAGAGAGAAGAACAGGTGCATAATCAAATGGTGTGGGCAGCAAAGGCAGGTACAGTGGTAATAATGGGTGACTTTAATTACTCAGGCATTGACTGGGGTCACGGTTCTGCATCAACTGGAAAGGGAAGGAAGCTCCTCAATCTGTTAGAGGATACTTTTATGGTGCTGTTTGTGGGGGAACCCACTAGAAGTGATGCTCTGTTGGATCTGGTCATTTCTACCAAAGCAGAACTTGTCGGAGTGGTCACGGTTTCTTAAAATATGGGTAACATTTAACACAATATAATTCATTTTATTTTAAAAAAAAAAAAAAAAAAAAAAAACAGAGCGGGAGGGCAAAAACATTTAATTTTAAAAAGGCCAATTTCGCCTTATTGAGGGACGCAATACAGGACATAGAATGGGAGCAGCCATTAGCAAATAGTGATATAGAAGCCAAATGGAAGAGCTTTAAATATTCTCTGGGGAAATGTATAGTAAAATGTATTCCTATGGGTAACAAGTATAAGCGATTAAAACTAAATCCAACATGGCTTCTGCCTTCTGTTAAAAGGGCAATAAATAAAGGGCATTTAAAAAAATATAAGTCAGAGGGCTCGGCCTCAGCCTTTGCAAACTACAAAGACCATAATAAAATCTGTAAAAAAGTGATAAAAGCAGCTAAAATTCAAAATGAAAGGCAGATGGCCAAGCAAGACACACCCCAAGAAATCCTTAAAAACCTGTGAGGGGGTGCTGGTCACTGGGGACCAAGAGAAGGCAGAGGTACTAAATAGGTTCTTCAGCTCAGTATATACTAACAATGAGGAAGTAGTTGATGGGGTGGGCCCAGTGCAGATTTAGGTGGTGCCAGTACTGTTAACACATCATCTGCTATAATTAAGTGGCTCAGTGTAGAAAAGGTCCAAGCCAAGTTAAATAAGCTTAATGTGAACAAGGATCCAGGCCCTGATAACATACACCCAAGAGTTCTTAAAGAGCTCAGCTCGGTTATCTCTGTGCCCCTGTATATATTTAGAGATTCTCTGATGATTGGTATAGCGGAAGGAGACTGGTGCAAGGCAAATGTGGTTCCCATCTTCAAAAAAGGGTCCAAGTCTTGCCCAGGTAATTATAGACCAGTAATTTTGACATCTGTTGTGGGAAAAATGTTGGAGGGGCTCATAAAGGACTATATACAGGAATGTGTGGACAAATACAATATTATAAGTGATTGCCAGCATGGATTTACTAAGGACAGAAGCTGTCAGACCAATCTGATCTGTTTTTATGAAGAGGTAAGTAGAAGTCTGGATAGCGGGGCGGCTGTGGATATTGTGTTTTTAGACTTTGCAAAGGCAATTGACACTGTCCCGCATAAGCGTTTGTTAAGTAAATTAGAATCCATTGGGTTAGAGTTAACAGTGTGTAATTGGATTAAAAACTGGCTATCGGATCGTACTCAGAGTGGTGGTAAATGACTCCTACTCTGAGTGGTCCCCGGTTATGAGCGGTGGCCACAGGGCTCAGTATTGGGTCTTCTTTTATTTAATGTCTTGATTAATGATATAGTGGACAGGATCAATAGCACGGTTTCGATTTTCGCAGATGACACCCAGCTATGAAGGATCGTGCAATCAATGGAAGATGCTCATAATTTGCAAGCAGACCTGGACACACTTGGCAAATGAGGTTCAATGTGGATAAATGTAAGGTTCTGCATCTGGGTCCAAATAATCTGCAGGCATCATATGTCCTAGTGGGAGAAAAAATGGGAGAATCGCTTGTTGAGAAAGATCTGGGCCTTCTTGTAGATCATAGACTACAGAACAGCATGCAATGTCAATCAGCTGCCTCTAAGGCAAGATATTGCCGTGTATTAGAAGAGGCACGGACTCGCGGGAGAAGGATGTAATTTTACTGCTGTATAAAGCATTGATCGACCTCACTTAGAATATGCTGTTCAGTTCTGGGCTCCAGTTTATAGAAAATATGTAATGGAGCTAGAGAGAGTACAAAGACAAGCAACCAAACTTATAAGGTTAGTAGAATTAAACTTAGTCTTGAGGAAAGACGGCTTCAGGGGAACATGATTAATTTTTATAAATATATAAAAGGCCCCTACAAAAAGTATGGGGAAAAATTATTTCAAGTAAAGCCCCCTCAAAAGACAAGGGGACATTCCCTTCGGCTAGAGAAAAAAAAGGATTCAATCTCCAGAGGAGAAAAGCGTTCTTCACTGTAAGAACTGTAAATCTGTGGAATAGCCTGACTGAGGAGCTGGTCACAGCAGAAACAGTTGGGAGTTTCAAGAAAGGCTTAGATAACTACCTGAAACTAAAGAATATTAATGCGTACGTAGTTATGTAAAATTCTGGATCCTGGCTGGTGGAGGCTCTGGGGTCAGAGATGGGATCTGCCCTGGAGCCGATTGGTGCTTGCTTTGTGAGTTTCAAGGCATTAACCAGTGGGGAGGCTGGGCTTAAAATCCTTGTCTCCCTTCCTTCAACCACATTTTACCCACCCTTGGTTGAACTTGATGGACACGTCTTTTTTCAACCGTAATAACGATGTAACTATGTAATCACACACACATCGCTCAAAAAGAACCCAAAGGAAACACTAAGATACCACATCCTAGATGTCAATAAATGAAGTATTGCAATTCTTTATTCATTACATAGTGGACTGTGTTGAGAAGAATAAAACACAAAAATGATCAATGAAAATAAAAATTAATATCCCATGGAGGTCTCTGGATTTGTAATGATATTCAAGATCAAAGTGGAGAATCAAATTTCAGGCTGATCCAACTTCAATGGAACTGCTTCAAGACAATGAAATGAGGCTCAATAGTGTGTGTGGCCTCTACGTGCCTGTATGACATTCCTACAACTCCTAGCCTTGCTCCTGGTGAGGTAGTGGATGTTCTACTGAGGGATCACCTCCCAGACCTGGATTAAACATCAGTCAACTCCTGGACAGTCTGTGGTGCAGCGTGGATGGAATGAGACAGGATGTCCCAGATGTGCTCGATTGGATTCAGTCTTGGGGAACGGGCAGGCTATTCTTGTCCCTAGCATCAATTTCTTCATCATGCAGGAACCGCTGACACACTACAGCCACATGAGGCCTAGCATTGTCATGCATCAGGAGCCCAGGACCCACTGCACCTGGGTCTGAGTATTTCATCCCGGTACCTAATGGCAGGGTACATTGAGCTAGGATATGGAGGGCTGTGCACTCCCCACCCCCCCAAACAAATACCACCCCACATCATGACAGACCCACTGCCGAACACCGTCATGCTGGAGGATGTTACAGGCAGCCGAACATTCTCCATGGTGGCTCCAGACTTTTTTCACTTGCTCAGTGTGAAGCTGCTCTCATTCGTGAGGAGCACAGGGCGCCAATGTTGAATCTGTCAATCTTTGTGTTCTCTTGCAATACCAATTGCCCTGCACAGTGTTGGGCTGTAAGCACAACACCAACTTTTATACATAAGGCCCTCATACCACCCTCATGGAGTCTGTTTCTCACAGTTTAGGCAGACATATGGATACTAGTGGCCTGCTTGAGGTCATTTTGCAAGGCTTTGGCACTGCTCCTCCTTGCACAAAGGAGGAGGTAAAGGCCTTGCTGCTTTGTTGTTGCCTTCGTTCGGCCTCCTCCACGTCTCCTGCTGTACTGTCCTGTCTCCTGGCATCTGCTCTAGAGCGTTTACAACGCAATATTTTACACTGTCCTGTTTGTAATATCTATGTGAATAAAGACGTATGGATGGAATACCGCTGGATTATCCTATTTTCATGGGAGTTTGTGCATTGGATTTGAGCCGGGACTGGCAGCTCTCCATGCGGGTCATCTGTCTTACATCCAAACTGAGCTAGAACTTGCAAAAGCTGAACTCCAAGCCGTGGATTGAAGAGTAAGGCCATGTTCACACGGCTTATTTGTGGGGCGTAATTACGCCCCGCAATTACGCCGTGTGGACGGGGGCGGGAGCAGGCGCCTTGCCGGCCTATAGACTATCATTACTAGCGGCGCGTATACGCCGCTGGTAATTCACATGTCACTTATCTCCCCTCGCGGCGGATTCGCTGAGCAGGGAGAGGAGACTTAATCCATAGTTTTCTACGAGAACTATGGATTACCGTAATGACTGGGACGGATTCCAGCCGTAATTTGCACATTGGCGCATAATTACGGACTGAAATACGTCCCATTTTAAGCCGTGTGAACATAGCCTAAGGGGTAAGCAGCATAAATCTCGTTGTACATCTGGTCTAGACACTGCTGACAGATTCAGCTAACCACCTTGCCACAGCTCGCATTGATGTGCCATCCTGGATGTGCTGCACTACCCGACCAACTTCATGCTATCTTTAGCCCCTTAAGCCAAAGGCCTGAAAGGTAGATAATGAGCAGCACATTTTTTTTAGTTTTTGCCTCCTTGCGTTTCAGCAGTTAACACACTTTATTTTTTCCAATGACGCAGTTGTATGAGGCCTCGTTTTATTCGAGACGAGTTGTACTTTATGGGAGATTATTTAGAGGTAAACTTAAACTATTTCAGAATTTTTCTTCAATTTTTTTCAAACTTATTTTTACACCATTCACACTTAACGTGTTAGATTAATTCTACAGGTTATTACAGTCGTGTGGATAACTAATGTGTAGGTTTTTTGTGTGTAATTTATGCACAATTAGTTTTTATTATTACTTATTTTTATTTTATTATTTATTTACACTTAGATTTTCACTTTTTATAATCCCATGAAGGGAGAACCCTTTTTTTTTTTTATTACACTTAGTAATGTATTAGCATATTCATATATGCTAATATATTAGAATCTGTGTCAGTCTGACACAGGCAGCAGTCAGGGAGCACACAGTCTGCCCTGGTCACTGGCTTCTTAGACAGCCCTGGGGATACTCACTGGGAGTCACGATCACCCGACAGAGCAGGGAAACCCTTTGATTGCGCTGCAGTGACGAACCACGGCAATCAAAGGGTTAAAGCGCCGGGGAGTAGAGGGTTTCCCCCACTCCCTGGCGCTTGCAGGAGCTGTGCTGGAAACAGGGCTGTGTAGTACAGCCCTGCTGCCGCTCCCGGAGCCGTAAACTCCGATGTCTGCAGTGCAGTCAAAAGACTGTGAGCGGTCATTAAGGAGTTAGGGACCAGAGCTATAGCACGCAAAAGTGACCAAAACAGCCAAAAAGGAGAACTGAGAAATGGTCTGTGGTCACCACCTGCAGAACCACTCCTTTATAGGGATTGTCTTGCTAATTGCCATTTCTAAATATCCTTTCTAGTTGACTGCTCCATTTGCACAACAGCAGGGGAAATTGATTGCACAGAAGTGTGATGGACTTGCAGTTACTTTGTGTTAAGTGTTTTTTTGAGCAGTGTATATTTTACATATACAGGTCAAAAACCGAATAGGTTTTTAAACAAAAAAAATAAAAAAATTTAAGAGCGGGCAGCAGGATCGTTACACAGAGTGCAATAGTATAACAATTTTCATATCCAAAATATGTAAAATTCACATGTCACTACTGCCCCTATGTGCTCCTCCTTACCACAGCAAGTATGGGCAGGGTTTCAACAGATCATAAAAGGTTGCAGACTACACTTCACATCATGCATTGCCTCCATTTATTTAGACAGTTCCTTTCCCCTGTATTTCTCTGGTTGTTAAAGAGCCAGGCTCCACCCTTATGTGCATCGCATATTGTTCCCCACCTCTGCTGAGCCTCAAACATCAGTTCCTACTTACACCCCCTACCATCCACAGCTGCTGCATAGATACACAGCTCGCCCATCTAGTGCTGGAACGGAGCTTGCTGGAGCAGAAAGCTAAAACTGAACCACAGGTCGTATCCATTGGCAACAACCCATAAACATCAGATTTTGGGACAGTAATTGGCGAGTGAATATGTGGAAAACTACTGAAATTTTTTTTGTTACTACATAATGAAGATTTTCCTCTAACTTTTAAGAGTTGTATACCCGAATATCCTCTGCCTACAACAAATGGCAAACTTGGAAATCTCTGGAGTGCCTGGAGGCTGCTGTCAGTTCAGTTGGATATTTTGCTGGTGCTCTATACTGCATGTTTTACTTTGCTTTCATGCTACAATACTTTAAAAGTAAGAACTTTCTATTGGCATGGGAACAGACTCTATGGTATTGCCAATTGCGACCATTTTATTAGGGACAGAGTTACATGTACAACACAGAGATACCAGGGCGCCATGTTTGTTTATTTGGAATACAAGGAAGAGACTTTTTTTTTTTTTTTTTTTACATACTAGAAAAAAATTTTTAAAAGGATAAAGAATGAACTAGCTTCTTCTGGTGTTCCATCAAATGGTGGGTTGCAATCATAAATTAGCACTCTCAAAAGCCGATGTAAACTCAATGACCATACCTAAAGGAAGGAGCAAAGAAAAAAAAAAAATGGTCACAGAATGTTCTGGACGGCTTATATACAAGCAATTTATCATTACAGTCTTCACAATCATGTGGTGGCATGATCAAACAACAAACATTTTATTGTTCTTTCCTTACATTAAGGCCGTGTTCACACGGCTTATTCAAGACGGAATTGCGAGCCAGATTGCGCTCGCAATTCCGGCGTGAATAAGGAGCGGGACGCGGGCGGGGCCGGAGCGCAGCGGGGGAGCAGCCCGCCGGCCCCATAGACAATGCATTATCTACGGCGCGTCCACGCCGTAAATAATGTGCCTGTCACTTTCTCCCCCCGCGGCGGATTCGCCGAGCGGGGAGGAGCGACGGAATCCATTGTTCTCTATGAGAGCAGTGGATTACCGTAATTACTCCGACGGATTGGCGCCGCACTGCAGCGCAAATCCGGCGCTGAGTACGGCGCCAATCCGCAAACAAATAAGCCGTGTGAACGAGGCCTAACAATAGTCCGTTACCAGGGTTCTGGGTTTCATATGAAGAATTGGCCAAAGTAAATGGACTTTCTAACAGTAGTTCTTCAGGATGAGTTTACGGTGTGCTGGACTAGTGCAAAGTGACCTAAAAAGGGTGTTCTCGCCACATTGATTAGCTTTAAACATCTAGGCAAAGACTTACCAAATACATTGCTGTTCCGATTTTGCTTCCTTTCAGAGCTCTAGCAGTTCTCATCTCCTGCTTGTGTGTACGAGCTTCAATAGGTTACTGATCACCTCTCTACTCTAGCAGCCCTGGCCAGGATGGCGACATTACTCATTGCTGCAGGTTTTTTACTGACAAACTAACCCTTTATAGCTTTGCAGCCTTGTGTCCTGCTATTTAGTCCCTGCCATTACCAATGTCCCTCTAACAGGCTCAGCTACAACAGCAGAGCTGATCCATCACTGCTGTAGAACCACCCACAGCCTGAATAGGAAGTGGGAGCTGCTCATGATAGACCCTCTACAGCACAAGTTCAAAATGTGAGTGTGAAAGGTGTCCGTTTTACAAAATTATATTGTAATGGAAGAATTTTTCATATTATATGCTTTTACGTACTTTTGAAATTCCCATTCTCTGTTATCCAATGGACAAACCTGCCGAGTTTTCAACCAGCGAGAGATGCAATGGAAGTGGAATGCATGCTGGAAGAAACAGAACATTTTGATTAGTATTCCGCTATAATAACCTTTACAAAGATCGGCTTAAGCCTACATTTACTTCAAACATTCATTACAACACAGACAATAAGGACATCTATGCAGTCATTAGTAGGTGTACGGCTACAATTATAAGAAATATGCAAATTCTTACCCCAACTCCTAGACAGTGCACCCTCTGTCATAGCTCATCTTTCTATCAAAGTGTATGTTCACATGGTGAATTTGCGAATCGTACTTCGGCCCGTTATTGCGCTACAATACACCCGAAGTACACCCCGCAAATATGGTAAAATCATAGCACTTATAGGAACAGGAAGGTCAATTGGAGTGCTGTGGAAAATATGTGCTGGCCAGCTCGTACTTTCAAACAGCCAGCATATAGCGGAGCAAACAGGTACGTGTGAACATACCCCAACTACTACACTGGTGCCTCTACCCTGTGCCAGTCACTGCAGATTTCAATTTAAAGGGGTTTCGCCACGATGTAATGTTGACGTGGGATCCTCCAAAATGGGTATTTAATCACTTTCCTAAATATATGCGATTACAAAAACTGAAGCCTCTGAGAGCTACAGCTTTCTTTACAAGCCCTTAGTTACTTAAAACTTTGTATTAGACACGACCAGGAGAGCTGACAGGAGCTGATCTGGCCGCGCTTGCGTTGTCTGCACTTCTTATCTGATGACAGAGAACATGACTGAGCTTCCAAGGGACTGTGGAGAAAGTGCAGTACATGAGGCTTTATAGACAATCTACTGGTTTTACCGTTATTATTTGAGTGAACATTGCAGACGCTCCCTTACTTCTCCCTCTGTGCTCATTACTGCCCAGCCCCCTCCCTCTGCAGCCTTCATGATTTGTTTATATTTTCTCCTGAGCCAGATAAGAGGAAAGCAACTCACTTCATGGCAAAACCCCTTTAAGGCGGCGTCCACATGACCAGAGACCAAACACAAGGAAAAAAAAAAAAAAACACACAACTCGGATTCCGAATTCTAAAATCTCAGTGTCCGACGAGTATTTGACCAATATTTTTGTTTTTCGTTTATCACTTGCTTTTTTTTTTTTTTTTTTTTAAATCAGAGAGAGAACTATTGAGTGTTTTTTTTACTTGGATCAGTGCAAAAAAAAAAGGCTTTATAGTAATTTTTAATGCCAAAACAATGACAATTTTCCGATGTTTTATGAAAGTGAAAGATGAACATGTTCCAAGTTTTTTGAAAAAAAACAAAAAAAAAAACTACAGGTTTGAAATCTGATCGTCGAAAATTTGAGTTGTTTAGACTACAACTCGGATTTTCGATTGAGGTCCGTGCGGTGGTTAAAGTCTGTTTTTGACGGTTTTAAAAATCCGAGTCCAAGTCAAAAACCGTATAGTTTTTGACTTGGACACGGAAAGTATAAATCCTTTCCGTGTAGATGGGCCCTCATCGTATCAACCTTACCCAAACAGCTTTTCACAGTGCTGTAGAGGATTAGATCTCCTCATTCATTTTTGCCTACCATATTACCAAGACTTCTCTTGAGCTGCACCATTTCTTTGGAAGGCAGTACTCCAGACGATCGGATGAAATTTCTAACATCGATAATTTTAAGTGTGCCCTAATATCCTCTCTTTTAGGGAGGCCTATCACATTACCTAACCAAACTCCTTTCAGTTCACCCCTTTACACATTATTCCTCAGAACCCAACTCCTTATAACTATTCCCCACACTCCATATACTAACCTGCGTTTTAATAAGCTTCTATAAGCAGGACCTGCACCTTTCTGGTTTTAACTACATTTTTTTGCTACGTGATTACATTTCTGGGGGAGGAGAGGGGGGGAGATTATGAAAACCAAAAGTGCTCAAGGACACATTACTACCACATATCTACACAGCCAATTCACATTATTATGACCACTTCCTACTTTTGACTCAACAGTGGAGCAGCTCACCACCAAAGTGAACTAGGGGCTACTAGATACAGCAGTAACAGAAGTAGACCTCTGCTGATTGGAAAGTGGTGTCCATCTCCAAAGAGTAAGCTTTTCTACTTAAATCAAACAGACCTTAGGGTATCAGACGAGAAACAGAACATTCTACAACCATTGCTGGAAGAACACGAGCTGGTAGTGGCAGTATTTTAGTCTGGAGAATGCTTTTGTGGTATTCTCTAGGCCACTCATCCATAGAAAAAGCACACGCAATCAATTTGTGTATAATCCATCCTTGCAGATTACATACATCTATACATATGGTCTTCCCTTGGACGGATTAGATCTTCCAGCAAGACAATGAGACATGTCACGCCTAGAAACAGCCAAACCTGGAGGGAAGAGCATGACCGAAACTGCCAAATACTTCTATGGTCATCTAATTCCTCAGACCTGAATCCAAATGAGCTTCTGTGTGATCACCTTGATTGTTGTGTTTGCTCTATGAATCTTCCCTCATGCACCTTACAGCAGCTGTGGGATGCAGTCGGCTCCAGATACCTGCGACAACCTGCCAGGACCTTATTGAGTCACTCCCACCCTGTCTAGCTGCTGTCCTCTGGATATTCGCTGGTAGTCATAATATTGTGACTCGACTGAATGTCATCAAGCTTCATCAGGGGACACTGGTTTCTGCCTAGGTGGGACGTCTTGCACCAGGGCTGTGGAGTCTGAGTCGGTGCCTATTTTGCAGGAGTCGGAGTCGTCATAAAAGGGACCGACTCCCAAAATATATAATTAGTTAGTACAGTTTGTTCGATGCAAAGAGCAAGAGGAATTGGGTCCGGCCAGTGCTACTGCTCCCATATCTTCAGCCTCATCACATGAGGAGTGTAATTGATGACATGGAGCAGGCAAAGCGCTGCCCCAGGGGAAAAGATTCCGCTCCCAGGGGAAACAGATTTCAGCAAAACTTTTCACCTGCTTTTAAAGAAGTAGAAGAGTTCAACCATTCATCAAAACTGACTGTGGCTGAGGCAATTCCTTTATACCCTGACATTGTTAGAGATGTTGCCCCTGTGGGCACCGATTTGCCCCAACCCAAGTTAGTGTAGAGAGGCCGTTCTCTAGCCTGGAAATAATGAGATCAGATGTGAGGTCATGTATGCAGGATCTGGTGGAGGCAATACTATAAATTCAGAGACTCCACAAATGTTCCTGCAGTGTTTTGCATATTTACAATTTTTTTTGTGTTCTAAAGTCATATCCAATAAATATATTTTACGCTGACAAGCAAAATGGTAACATTGTTTTGAACTTGTGACTTTCAGGCTCCATATCTCTCCATCCACTACAGCTTTGTACATGAGGCTACTGTAATTTTATATACAGTCATCTTCCATAACTTATACATAAATGTGACTTTCAAGTATTTAGCATCTGCTTAGTTCTGCAGATTCTTTCCTGTAACTGCATTGTTACTGTTTTGCTCCTAAAAAACAAACATGTTAATTTTTAGAATCTTGTTAGTATTTGGGAAATCCACCTTTGGTTTTCAATACTGCCTGAATCCTTCTGGGCTCTGGATCAGATTCAAGCAGGTCTTGATGAAAATCTGATCCCAGGTCTCTTCTACACATTCCCAATGTTGGTGCAGACTGGACTTGGATACAAATACAGCTTTTTCTTCAACTCTACCCACAAGTGTTCAAAAGATCAAAGCCGTGTTACCCTTTTGCTTATCAGTGTCTGTTCTACCTAAATAGCTTGATTATTGTATGATAAGGTGATAAGCAGCCGGATGTTACCATTTTACTACAGTAATGTTATCACTTAAACATGCGCCGTGTATGAGGGAGTCGGAGGTTTGGGAAATTGAGTCGGGGCTTCAGCTTGCCAACTCCACGGCCCTGTCTTGCACCCATCACAGGTGCCCACATTGGTAATAACTGGCAAATTAAGCCGGTACTTATCAATTGTGAGAAAGACCAAATGATAAAATATAAGGGGCTTTCTGCTTTGTAATCCACTTACTATCAAGAAGCTTTTGTAACGAGAAGGGACTTTCAAATTATGTCCCTGTTGTGATCCCTACCGAGCTGATGTAATTTGGGTAGACACCTGGGATTAAAGGGGTTTTCCAAACTACAAGACTGACGCCTAGAAGCCCTAGCATAGAGGCGGTCAACTCTTAGGAAAAAGAGTAACAGAAAATACCAAAAACCTCACAGACTCCTATACAGGAGAAAAAGTATTTAGTCAGCCTCCTATTGTGCAAGTTCTCCCACTTAAAAGGATGAGAGAGGCCTGTAATTGACATCTTAGGTCGAACTCAACTATGAGAGACAAAATGAGAAAAGAAAATCAAGAAAATCACATTGTCTGATTTGGAAAGAATTTGCAAATTATGGTGGAAAATAAGTATTTGGTCCCCTACAAACAAGTAGGATTTCTGTCTCTCACAGACCTGTAACAACTTCTTTAAGAGGCTTCTCTGTCCTCCACTCATTACCTGTAGTAATGGCACCTATTTGAACTTATCAGTATAAAAGACACGTGTCCACAACCTCAAACAGTCACACTCCAAACTCCACTATGGTGAAGACCAAAGAGCTGTCGAAGGACACCAGAAACAAAATTGTAGCCCTGCACCAGGCTGGGAAGACAATCTGCAATAGGCAAGCAGCTTGGTGTGAAGAAATCAACTGTGGGAGCAATAATTAGAAAATGGAAGACATACAAGACCACTGATAATCTTCCTAGATCTCACCACCTGGGGTCAAAATGATTACAAGAACGGTGAGCAAAAACCCCAGAACCACACGAGAGGATCTAGTGAATGAGCTTCAGAGAGCTGGGACCAATGCAACAAAGGCTACGATCAGTAACACACTACGAGGCCAGGGACTCAGATCCTGCAGTACCAGACGAGTCCCCTTGCTTAAGACAGTACATATCCGGCCCATCTGAAGCTTGTTAGAGAGCATTTGGATGATCCAGAAGAGTATTGGGAGATGTCATATGGTCAGATGAAACAAAGTAGAACTGTTTGGTAGAAACACAACTCGTCATGTTTGGAGAGAGAGAATGCTGAGTTGCATCCAAAGAACCACCATATTACTGTGAAGCATGGGGGTGGCAACATCATGCTTTGGGGCCGTTTCTCTGCAAAGGGACCAGGACGTCTGATCTGTGTATATGAAAGAATGAAAGGGGCCATGTATTGTGAGATTAGAGTGCAAACCTCCTTCCATCAGTAAGGGCATTGAAGATGAAACGTGGCTGGGTCTTTCAGCATGACAGCGATCCCAAGCACACCGCCAGGGCAATGAAGGAGTGGCTTCATAAGAAACATTTCGAGGTCCTGGAGTGGCCTAGCCAGTCTCCAGATCTCAACCCCATAGAAAACCTTTGGAGGGAGTTTAAAGTCCGTGTTGCCCAGCGACAGCCCCAAAACATCACTGCTCTAGAGGAGGAATGGGCCAACATACCAGCAACAGTGTGTGCCGACCTTGTGATGACTTACAGAAAACGTTTGACCTCTGTCATTGCCAACAAAGGATATAGAACAAAGTATTGAGAAGAACTTTTGTTATCGACCAAATACTTACTTTTCACCATAATTTGCAAATAAATTCTTTTCCAAATTAGACAATGTGACTTTCTGGATTTGTTTTCTCATTTTGTCTCTCACAGTTGAGGTCGACCTATGATGTCAATTACAGGCCTCTCTCATCTTTTTCATTAGAAGAACTTGCACAATTGATGGCTGACTAAAATTTTTTTTTTTTTTTTTTTTTTTTTTTTTTTTTTTTTTACACACACACACACACATCACACACACACACACACACACCACACACACACACACACACACACACACACACACAACACTGGAGAGAACATGAACACACACTAGCCAAATATCAAAAACAAATCTGTTTTTAACAAGTTTTAATCGTCAATTGGGATTTCAATAAAACCAACAGTACAGGTAATACAAAATAGGGAACACTGGCCAAAATTACTTGGGAAATAAATATGGTATCAAACACGTATATTACAAGTGGGTATAAACAGGATTATAAAGTATAATTAGTCACTACATAATAATTACCCCCCAAGACAACAAGAAAAGCTGTGATATGTGCTTTTTCAAGGGACCCTGGTGACTACTACACTTGGTTACAAGAATTTCTTCTCTTGGCAACCTCTTAATACTTCCCTCTGCACCTTTTTGGCTTTGCTTCCTGTATCATTCATGCTTGTCTATGAATTATATGATCTGTCTATTGATATTTATTATTTAACTTTTTAAAGGAGATTTATGAATGTGCCTTTTTTTATTTCATTGATGACACTCGAGTCCCCAGAGTGAGGTCAACTTTCTAGGCACCAAAAAAAGAATTTTTGTTCCCCAATGTAAATACCGTATGTACTTGAGTATAAGCCGAGTTTTTCAGCAAAAAAAATGTGCTGAAAAATCCAACCTCGGCTTATACTCGAGTCACTGTCGGCGCTCGGGCGCTGCGATGGCCCGAACGCCGGCAGGGACGCTTCAGTTATATGCGACTCCTCAGGGAGAGCATATAACTGAATGCCGAGTACAGCAGACAGCCTCCGGGCACTGCCATGGCCCGGGCACTGTTGGGAGTGGAGCGGCGAGGGACCGAGGTGAGTACTGTACTTGTATTTATTTTTTTAAATAACCTTGCCTATAGCCACCTATGGAGGACATATACCTGTCTATGTAATTTTATTGATATCTAGTCCTATTTTTGAAATTTACCAGTAACCGCTGCATTATCCACCCTAGGCTTATACTCGAGTCAATAAGTTTTCCCAGATTTTTGTGGCACAGTTAGGTGCCTCGGCTTATACTCGAGTATATACGGTAAGTTGTTTAGACACATCAGTAATATTTGTAACCATATTTATTTCCCTCAAGTCATTTCAACCAGTGATCACCATTTTGAATTATCTGTAGCGTTTAGGTTTTTATTTTTATTTTTTCAAAAATAGACATTTTACATACAACATTATGCAAAAGTGTCAGCAGCCATTTAATAATACATCACAAGAGGATCGGTATTTCAACTGATCTGTTCTACAACAAAACCTAGGACAAACCAATTAGGAACCTGTTCATTGCAATATCATAATTTGTCCTTTTAGGAAAGCAAATAAAAACTATACCCCCTCCACCCCCTGCCACTCTTTCTTCCAACAAATGAATATATTTCTCTTTTCCCTCTCCTCTATTTTCAGCCCCACCTTAAAGGGGTTTTGCCACGATCTAATGTTGACGTGGGATCCTCCAAAATGGGTATTTAATCACTTTTCTAAATATATGTGATTACAAAAGGTGAAGCCTGCGAGAGCTACAGCATTGCTCAGTCCCCCTTAGTTTCCTGACAGCTTAGATTAGACACGACCAGGACACTGACAGGAGCTGATCTGGCCGCACTTGCGTGTTTGCACTTCTTATCTGATGACAGGGAACATGAAAGAGCTTTCAAGGGGCTGGGGAGGAAGTGCAGTGTATGAGTCTGTCTGCTGTATGGAGAATCCACTGTTGTAATGTTATTATTTGAGTAAACTTTTGAGATTCCTCACTCTCTGCTCACCCCCTTCCATGACTCAGCATGATTTGTTTATATTCTCCCCTGAGCTGATAAGGAGGTAAGGAACTCACTTTGTGGCAAAACCCCTTTAAATGTTCAATTTCAGTTTACGGCCACTATGATAGATAGGTTAAATATAAATGTGCTTACATTACAAGATCTGTCACGTCTCATCATTAGGACAGAAAGGGAAAAGGATGTAAGAAAAAGAACAGTTCAAAGTGTCTCATTCTGGCGTACAACAGTAAGGCTACGTTTACACAGCTAAGTTAATATACCGGCGGTATTTTAACTTCGCTACACAGGGATTTTTGGCGCAAAATATGGTCGGATTTGCCGCCGGCCCCAGACATTGAGGCTACAGGAATCCGACGGAAGATAGGACACGTGTGCTGTGCTGTGTAGACTACAGCACAGATTTTCTGTACAGGTCTACACAGAGCTGGGTACAGTTGGATTTTCGGCAGATTCTAAATACTGAATCCACTGTAAATCTGATAAAAAAAAAAACAGCGCTGTGCAGACCGACATTGCCTTTGATATGGTTTGTGATTCAATAAAAAGTTTGTTTTTTTTTAAAAAAAATTTTTACTAATATTTTGGCTTTTATGTGTTCTTGCACACACTTGTAGGGACCATGAGAAAAGGCAGACTTTCATCATTGTGCAGAAAGGAAAATGTTTATTGGAGGAAATATAACCTTTAAGGGGTTTTGCCACAATCTCATTTCATACCTACTATATCCAGCTCTTCAGCTCTGTGTGCTCAGAAGGGGGCGTGTGTGATTTGTTTGAATTGCATATCATGTGACCCAGCAGGATGACATCACCAGGCCTTTCCTCTCTGTAGTCAAAGAAAGGTCTGTTTATGTAAAGCATTGTGAGTAGCTGAGAGGTAAAGTTTTTGCCTCCAGGCACAAGGGTGCAAAGTTCAGATCCCTGCAGGAACCAAACCGGTGGCTTTTATTTCTCTTTATCAGTGCACAAACCTGATTAAGGTTTCTTTTTTTAATTTATTTGCACTTTTTGACTAATTACTGAGGAATACAGAGGACAGGAGTAGAGTGACAGCCCCTGGGGTTTGAACACTCAGTAGCTGCCTGAGAGGAGAGGTGATGTCTGAGCATGTGCGACCAGGACGGAGGAGCTTTCAGCCCTGGTCGTATCCCCTGGAGACTAGCTGTAAACAATGGATCACTAAAGGAGCAGCTAAAACAAAAACGCTGCAGCATTTTTAATAATGAACGGATAAAATGTTTGTTATTTCATTTGCCAGCGTCCCACGTCAATTTTACTTTGTGGCAAAAACCCCTTTAAAGGGGTTTTATCATTACAAGCTTTCACAGACTTGACCCGTTTCTGTTACAGCTTCATATCTAGGGGCTAGTCTCTTCTCTCAGCAGGCGTGCCTCTCCTGCCAGGAGGAGTTGTGACATAATTTTGTGTGTGCAGTGGAAGGGAGTGGGTGTCAACGCCTCCATGTTTCTCATGGCTACAGCACTGTCATCTCCAGGCTCCTTGTAAGCAGAACACCTGCATTGCTGTAAGCAGTCATACATACAGTCTGAACTGATTAAACAAGTGTGAGAAAGGCACCTGCCCCCTTATCAGGCAGGAGGTAGATCAGACTGTAAAGGGCTGTTACATGGGGCGGGGGGTAATGAGCAGTGTATAAGGCTGTGTTAAATGAGGAGAAAGTGAATCTAGTAGCTAGAGAAACAGTAATTGCCCAGATCCTTTACACAGAGCAATCACAGAGAGAAGCTGAGACAGCCTTTATTATACACACACAAACATCTCAGGCAGTTCAGTTTCAGGCAGCCAATCACAGAGCAGGGGGTGTTTCCCGTCTAATGGAGTGTTCGAACAGGCTGAATGAAAGGTCAGTCAGCCAATCACAGAAAAGGGGGCATGCCCTGTCCAGCGGCTGCAGAAATAGCTATAGACGCACAGTTTAGCTTAGATTTGCTATACTAAAGTGACTTAGGTAAGGCAAACCAATTACAAAAGTGCTTATTTTTACTGCCCCCATCATTTGAGATCTGATCTGTGTAGTGAGAAAACCCCCTTTAACTAAGGCCGGGGAAATGGGACCCAAAAAAAGGAAAAAGTCTTACCTACAGGCTCGAACCACTGATCGGGCTCCTCTTCACTTGTGTGAGTGACAGGATAAGAACCCAGGAGTAAGGAGGAGCAGATTGCAGAGAGCTCTGAAGCAGGCGCAAGTATAACTTTTCTGTTCCCCCCCACTTTAAAGATAGTCAAAACACCTTTAATTTATAGGTGTTGATGTTCTATAACGCTGGTGTACATGTAGACAGGGGACAAGGTTGGGAGCTCCAACTGGGACAGGGCTTTGTTAAAACATCAAAGAACAAGAATTGCCACTTAGGCAGTGGCCGGTGTGGAAGCAAAGGCACTTACATTGCACACTCCCCATGCCACGGTGCACTCCTCCGATGTAGCGGATGCTTGGTTAGCTTGACACTCTATACCTAGCAAAGATATGACAACAAGTATGAGCTGATGCACACACCATCATTAATCACCACTTTACATAATGCATTATATACCCTCTGTAGTCCTCCAAAATGTTTTACGATAAAACCCACAACTACGTTGGCTCTGGAACGATATTAATCCATGCAGGGACATCCCAGTACAAGCAAGAGAGTGACGGGCGGCATATCTTTTTTAGGTGACATATTGGGGAGTCCCAGACACTGGATGTAATTTCTCTCTCTTTTGTTTTTTTAATTTTTTGAATAAAATGCGTTTAATATTTTTCTCTATACTGCATGCTGATATGTTTAGGATATTGATATTATCCTGTATTTCACAGGCGAATTGCGTTAGGATATAATAAAGTTATCCACAATGTCTTTATATAGTGTCAGTTAGCATTGTGATAGAGGAGATTTAATGGGTGACTAGGGAGAGGTTCCTCTTGTTAGGGATTTTCTTCTATTCACCAACTATTCTATTTTTCCCATTTAAATTAATACTGAACACTTTAATATAGTATGGATATTATTTTTATTCATCTTCTTATAGTTTTTCCAGTTGGGATATGAAATACAGGTAGTTGATATGTGGACAATCCTATACTTAGAATAATGAATGACTTAAAGGAGTTGTCTCCCTACAGAGTTTCAAAGGATGCATGAATGAAATAGTCTGCCACTTCCTGGTTCAGACTGACTCATTTGCATACAGCTTGTGCTTGTACAGCTCCATGCTGTGCTGTGCTTCCAGTTGCTAATTAGATCAGATTAGCTTCTCAAACTACTAACAGGACTTCTTATCTGATCCCTCAAACAAAAGCCCTAATTCCAGTGCTGTTTATTTTACATAAATCATGCTTTTTACTGCTCAGCAGCAAGGACACTGCCCTGACCTGTGTGATGACCTCACTCAATGCTGTCTCATAGAACAAACAGCAGGGGGAGAACGGTTGACAGGTCTGTTACTGAGGGAACTGAAATAGCCAGGGAGGTCATAAATTCACATATCTCCTGAGGGAAAACAGAGGAACAAAGCAATACATTTGGAAAATGTCTTTATTTTGTGTTCCCTACAATTTGAAAGCTATTCTTTGTAGCGAGACAACCCCTTTAACAAATATTTACTCCATCTATTCTGCTGTTTGAGATTCGGGGAATGCGTATTACTTTACTTTTAAACAAGATTGTGTATAGTTTGACGTGATCGTCGCATCCGCACTGACTTCCCGACAGGCGTAGTGCCTGCTTTTGAGGCCGGTATACCCGGCGTCTGAGTGTATTGAACGTGGCTGCGCAGACTTCCGTACATGCGCAGTTCATTTTCAGACATGCCGAGAAGCATTGAATGTTTATTATGTGCATCCACTGCTGGGGCTCGCCCGATAGTAAGAAAGTAAGTTTTAATTGGTCTTTTTGTATGCAGGATCACTGCTTTAACCTATGAATGTCTTCCTTTCACATGTGCAATTTATTTGCTTAGAATTATGTCACTTTATTGGTTAAATCATACTAGGGGAGGATCTGTGTATCCCTTTATATATGTGTATGTTCACTTTGTATTCTATGCTTGCTTGAAGAAGGCCATGTATTGACGGGCCGCAACGTTGCTATGGTGTTTTTCACTTGGAATAAAGTTCACTCCTGCTTTTAAGATGCTGTCGTCCAAAACCTCTTTTTTTGGGAGTTGACCCTTGGCGAGTTGTGGGCTTGCTCACCTTAGGACGGACTTTGCATTTATCACAATTGAATGATTGTGGAACTTAGTGTGCTGTTCCCATTTTGCGTTTTTTGGGGCGGCAGTCCTCCAACTCCAGGTCCCACCATTCCTCTGATCACGGCTCTCCACGATGGAAGGGAAGACAGCACAGGAAGTATCATCTCCATCCGCTTCTCTTCTCTAGTATTGATATGTGATCAGGGAGTACAGCCAATTCAGCTTATGCAGAAAGGCCTTGTTGTTTGAGGCGTTTTGGCGCAGAAAATACGATCCCCATTGTTTCCTATGGGGATTTTACTCACGTAAAAGCCTCAAGAATTGACAAGGCATTTAAATTTATGTAAGTAAAATGGTCTCTAAATACTTGCCGCAAGTACGCTTGTAAAATCTGCGTTGCGTGAACCACAGCGAGTATTGCACATTGGAGTCAACTAGAGGTGTTTAGAACAGTGTTTGAAGCAAAAGAAGAATGAAAAAAAAATGCTGTGTCCACAGACCCCAAGAGACAGCGGAAGACCTGCGTATTAGGTCCACATATTGTCAATCACTGTATGAGGGTGGCGTCAGCAGTACTTTTCTATTCTTAAGTATTTTATCTGCTTTTTACTCAGAAATTCTGCTCCAAATCATATAACCCTATATGTCACAGAGCTCAGCTTCTCTCCTCTATCATATAACCATATATATCACAGAGCTCAGCTTCTCTCCCGTCATATAATCCTATATATCAGAGAGCTCAGCTTCTTTCCTGTCATATAATCCTATATATCACAGAGCTCAGCTTCTCTCCTGTCATATAATCCTATATATCACAGAGCTCAGCTTCTCTCCTGTCATATAACCCTATATATCACAGAGCTCAGCTCCTCTCCTCTATGATATAACCCTATATATCACAGAGCTCAGCTCCTCTCCTCTATGATATAACCCTATATATGACAGAGCTCAGCTCCTCTCCTCTATGATATAACCCTATATATCACGGAGCTCAGCTCCTCTCCTCTATGAATATAACCCTATATATCACAGAGCTCAGCTCCTCTCCTCTATGATATAACCCTATATATCCCAGAGCTCAGCTCCTCTCCCGCTATCATATAACCCTATATATCACAGAGCTCAGCTCCTCTCCCGCTATATCATATAACCCTATATATCCCAGAGCTCAGCTCCTCTGTCTCTATCATATAACCCTATATATCCATCTGGTACACTCACATGATATGCCATAAGTGTGGGGGAGGAGGTGGTCAAACTTTAGGGACCATCTTAGCCATCTCCAGAACAAGGGTCCCCTAAGCCCCCCTCCCCTTTTGCATGGCCACCAGGACTAAAGAGGCTGTTTCTCAAGCAGGTCTCTCTCCATTGCCTTTAAAGGGGTTTTCTCACCACAATGGTTAGCTTTTTACATATAGGCAAAGGTAAATACAGACTATGACCAAGTACTTTACTGTTCTGATTTGTTTAGGAGATGGAGGAGATTTAACCTCCTGCTTGTGTACCCAAGTTTCTCTAGGTTACCAACCATCTCTCTCTGCTCTCATTGCTCCGCTGCCCTGTTCAGCCATGGTGAAGTCACTCCCTGCTGAGTCTGATCAGTAACACAGGAGCTGTTTATGTTACTGACAAGTTTTAACCCTCTAGAGCCCTGTATTCTTGTGCACTACAGTTTTCAAACCTCCAGAAGTAATTTTACTGTAACAGGCTCAGCTAGGACGAGCAGAGCTGTTATGCCAATCACCGCTGTAGACCCACCCACAGCCTGAACAGAAAGTGTGAGTCTGAAGCTGCTTGTGAACAGCTGCCTCTGTGGAATAACATGGTGAGTGGGAAGACAAAATCAACTCTGGCTATGAGCATTTTTTTAAAGGCGGAGACTTTGGGTTTCTTTGACTGGACATTTACTCCAGCAAACCTTTAATGGGAAATGTATCGTTTTCATAAAGCCCCGGCTGTTTTTTTAAAAACCTTGATTCTCTAAAGTTGCTGAAATCCAGGGCGTTACTTCCCCCTCCCATTGGGTGTTTCTTAACTAAGGGGGAAAATGAAAAATTCTCCCCCCCTTCACTTTTCATGTTTCCCCCCTTTGAGTCAATTTGTTCCCCCCTCCCCCTCCCCCCACTGAGCCCACAATCCTGTCCTCTCCCTAAAAATTTTATTTTTTTAAAGCTGTTTTACATATCACAGCCTTGCTTTCCCCAGCCCCAGACATCTTCTATGAACTCATGAGCACTAAATCTCTTCTCTCACACTGGAGGTTTGTTACGGTTAAAATCCATCTTCTATGAACGATCCGGGAGCATGGGATCTGCCCTCCCTTCTAGGTTTACACCAGGACTTTGGGCACCGAGGCACAATTCTGCTTTTTTTCCCTGATTGTAGAAGCACTCCCAGTGTCACTGGGGACTGGGCTGATAGAATGAAATTTTGGGCCCGGCCCCTTTTATTCTGAGTGAGAAGGCGGGGAATGCAACCTCCTTGAATACACCGGAGGGTCAAAAAAGAATGAAAAATTAGTAAGTCGGCACCCCAATTTACAAGAAAGGGGGTAGAATCCGACGGGCACGGGGGGGAACAGTTTTTTAAACAAAAAAACGAAGAAAAGGGACATTTGTGAAATACAAGACAGCTTTATTTCCCTTTTCCCCACAGTTTGAAAAACCCACCCAAACCCCAAACCTGGGTGGGGCGTGCCCATTTTTTGGGAAATTTTAAAGCTTTGCTAAGAAAACCAAATTTACAAAGTTGTTTTGTTTTAAACCTGTCCCCTTTATTCTGGAGACCATTTTTTTGAAAAGAAAAAAAACCCCCTTTTAAAATTAAAACCCCCAGCCGGACCCCATTTTTTGGCCTCACTGACAGAGCCCCTTTTTTTGAAATCTTCATGTTCACTTTAATGTGAGAAAAACTTTTTGCGACATTTTAAAAACCCTATCCATGTGATTCAAGTTTTTTTTTTCCCTCGTGAAAACTTTGTGTTTTTAAGTTTAGAAAGAAATTTTGGTCCAAAAAATGCTTGTTTTTTTGTAAAAAAAATCAAAAAATGGGAAAAAAATTTGAAAAATTTTCCCAAATTTTAAACTTAAAAATTTTCTGCATTAAGACAGATATTATTCCACCAAAATAGTTTATAACAAAGAAACTACCATATGTCTGCGTATTTTGGGGCCAATTTTTTTAAAAAATGTTTTTTTTTTTTTTTTTTTTTTTTTTTTTTAAACCGACTTTAGGGGGCTTAAAAAATTTAGTGGGAAAATTTTTCCCAAATTTTTTCCAAAAAAAATTTTGCAAGAAAACTTTTTTTTAGGGCCCAAAAGTCCAGTTCAAGGACTTTGATTGACCTGAAATTTTAAAACCCCCCCTTAAATAAACCCCCATCTAAGAAACTAAAAACCCTCCCCCTTAAAGTTTTCAAAACGGGTTTTTAGGAAGTTTTTTTTAAACCCCCCATTAGGTTTTTAAAGGGAAATTAAAAGCAAAAGGGAAAAAATTGGAAGTTTAAAAATTTTACTTTTTTTTGCAGTTTTTTCAATTTTTTTTGCATTATTCAAAAAGAAAAACGGTAAATGTAATCGGGGAAATACAATTTTAAATTGTTTTTCCCCAGTTTTTCGGGCCTTTTCCCAAGATATCCCATATTTTGGCCCTAGTCTTTTATTTTGGCTAAACCCCACAACCCCAGAATAGGGGGGAGAAACCTACGGACTCTGGGGGTCCCTTTTTCCATTACAAATTTTAAATTTAAAGGGGCCTTTTTCATTTTGCGGACCCCAAAAAGGGTCTAAAAATTAAATAAACTCCCCAAAAATTTACCCCAAATTAAAAAACAACCCCCCTTTAAAGGGGAATATTTTCCGGGGGTTTTAAATGAGCATATCATCCCCCACGGGTGTCAAAAAAAATTTTTTAGCGTTAGGGCGGGAAAAAATTTTTAAAAAAACATTTTTTTTCCCAATAATTGCAATTTTAGCTGAAAATTTAAAATTTTTTTTAAAAGGCATCCTGGAAAAAAAAAAAAAAAACCCCAAAAAAACCTTGTTACGAAATTTTCTTCAATTTGGGCAAACCCTACATGTGGGGTGAAAAACTGCTTTTTGGGCGCAGGGCAAGGGCGTATAAGGGGGGGGAAAGTTTTTACTTGGTTTTTGGGAACCAGATTTTTGGTGGGGCCATGTCCCATTCACAACCCCCCCAAAATACCAGAACAGGGGAAACCTTTCCCCAAAATCACCCCAATTTTGGATTTAACCCAAAGCCTCAAAAGATCTCATCTAGGGGTGGTTTTTGTGCATTTTGGGGGCACAGGGGTTCCAAAGGTTTTTTTTTTTTTCATTGGGCCCATAAAATGAGGGGAAAAAGCATTCCCCCCCAATTTTTTTTTTGGGGGTTTAATTTTACAACGTTCCCCCCGTGCAAATTAAAAAAAATAGGATATCTTTAAAAATATTGGGGGGGGCGGTACAATTGCAATGATATAGAAATTTTAAAAAAAAGTTTTTTTTGTTTTTTTAAAACTTTTACACAATAAAATTTTGGGCCCAAAAAAAATTGCGTTTTTATGTTGTCCCCCGTTTTTGAAAAGCCA
Organism: Phyllomedusa bahiana; assembly: GCA_025379985.1. NCBI lineage: Eukaryota > Metazoa > Chordata > Amphibia > Anura > Hylidae > Phyllomedusa > Phyllomedusa bahiana. Next base: position 18,840 of record JAODAL010015753.1, on the reverse strand, counting down.
AAACGTTTTTAGTAACAGAGCTTTATTATTGGGGGTTTTTTGGGGTGAGTTGAAAAGAATTTTTTAGTACCATTATTGGGGGGGGAAAAGCCCCCCTTTTGAAACACTTTTTTTTAAGGTTTTTGTGAGGCATTTTTGGGAAAAAAATACAGCATTTTCCGGTAGTGTTTTTTATTTTTATTTTTTAAAAAGCCCGGGCACCGTCAGTAAAAAAGCCGACATGCTAGTATTACACCCGCAAAGGTTTGATAAAGATTACAGGGGGTACCCCAAAATTTTTAAATTTTTTTTTTTTTTTAAAAACTGCTTTTACAAAAATAAAAACACTTTTATTAAAAAGGAAAAACTTTTTGCTTTGCCATAGTCTGAAGCCCTAACTTTTTTTTTTTTCTGTGTACGGAGCTGTTTTAGGGGCTTTTTTTTTTTTTCGGGATGAGTTTTACGTTTTTAAATTTGGGATCCCTTTTTGGGGGGGGACCAACTTTATCAGTTTTTTAAAACCGTTTTTTGGAAGGCAGGGTGAAGAAAATACTTTCAAAAACCTAGGGAGTGTTTTTTTAAATTTTTTTTTTTTCACAGCACTCACCGTGGGAAATATCCAGACCAGTTTTGCTTTACTCTCAGGGGCGATTCGATTACGGGGATACCCTATTTAAAATAGTTTTTTTTTAAATTTTGGGAAACACTTTTTAAAAAAAAAAAAAGTGTTTTTTTTTGTGTTAAATAATATTTATGCATCGCTGTCTTCTGAAGCCCTAACTTTATTTTTTCCGAAAACAGAACGTGTAAAACTTTTTTATTTTTTCGGGGTGAACTGAAAGTTTTTTAAAATTTGGACAACCTTTTGGGGTTTATATGATTTTTTTATCATTTTTTTTCCTTTTTAAAGTGCTGCAAAATGCACAAAAATCGAAAATTTTGTTTCCCCGTTTTTTTTTTTTTCCGCGTTCCCCCATAAAGGGGAAAATTTTCATGAAAAAATTTAAAAGGGTGGGTCGTTACCACAAACGGGGAAACCAAAAAATGGGTAAATTTATTTTTTGATCTTTTTTGGGGCGATTGGGGGGTTTAAAAAGGGGGAAAAAAAGGGGAGTGTATGTTTTTTTTAATTTTATTTTTTACTTTTTCACAAATTTTTTTTTTTTTCCCCAGTGAGGATTTGAAAATCAAAACCCCCCTGGGGGGAAAAACAATCAATTTGATTGCTGTTTGAAGAGGCGAAACCTTTTGCACAAGGGCTTTAACCGCTGTGCATAAAACCCCCATGGCAACTATTTAAACCATCCCCAATTTCATTGAGGGGATGGTGACGTCACCAAAATACCCGGGTGCATTCAACACAACCCCGGGGGGTTTTGGGAGGAAAACGGGGAAACGGCCCCTTTTGGGCCCCTGCCCCTCGCCGATTTAGGGGGCCCGAAAGGGGGGCTCAAAACCCCCCGCCTGCGGCAATCATTAAACGCTGCCATGACAGGCTGCGGTAAAGATGCGTTTTTTTTTTACCCCCGCGGCCGGCAGCTCAACCTCCGGGGGGGGTGTTTGGGGCATGAACCAGCTAATTTACCGCTGGTTCCATGCCGCGATCGCCCCGCCGGCTCGCCCCCCAAGCCCGCGCGATCGCCAGGGGCGTATGCAAACGTCCATTTTGCGGGAAAATCCCCTTCCCGCTAGGGCGTATGCATACGCCCAATGTCGGGAAGGGGTTAAGGCTGGTGGAAAAACCCTTTTACAGCTTCATTCTGCTTGGGTTTTCCTAACACTAGACGTCCCTAACCCTTTTAAAAAGGAGCGCAAAACCCTTTTTAAACAAAACACCCTTTCAGATGAAATTAATTTTTAAAGGGGAAATAACTGTCCAAAATTTCAAACTACTTTCAAGGTCCATGATGTGGTTTCTGCAGATCGCACAGTTGTCAACTACAATATCCCAAGCCCATAGGGCGACCGCATTCCACTAGATGGAGAAAAATGACACTTTAAGACCTTTAAAAAAAACTTTTAAAACCCTTTTTAAAAAAAAAAAAAAAAAAAAAAAAAAAAAACAGCCATACACCCCCAACTAGTCATAACAAATCCTCCTGCCCATTATTTGTAGGTCCCCCACATGCTGCAAAACAGCTCTTATCTCCTGAGGCATGGACCTCCCAAGACCTCAGAAAGCATCCTGTGGTTTCTGGCTTCACAATCCAGTATCAGCAGCACACTATTAATGCTAAAAAACTATCAAAAGGACATAGGAATTTTTGGAAATGCATTTCTGCTACTTCGGATACATGAAAAGTTTGAGGTTCTTAGTTGACATTTTTGATCAAAACTGCTTAATCCCAACTGCCAATCAGCAATGGGAGGCTGCCCCCTCATTGGCCACCCACCTGCACAGGTTTTTAAATCAATGCAGAGTGGCTTGTAGCTAGAACCTCTTCTTGAAGTATGGAGGTTTGAACAGGCCCTAAGAGAGGCAACGTTAGTGTAGGTTCCCACCAGTATTGAGGTCTCCGTGCTGATCGGGAGGTGGGTTTAAGCAGTTTTGATCAAAAGTGTGAACTAAGAACCCCAAAAATATTTCATGAATCTTAAGTAGCAGAAATGCTTTTCCAAAAATTCTTATGTGCCCAACACATCCCCCGGTGGAGCAAACATGGAGGCTTCTTATCTCAAACAAAACAGCGCCGCCTACTGCACAGTCATGTCTGATAGAGAGTCTATGGTCCACGGATCCCCCACCTCACCCCTCTAATGTCACCTCAGACCCGCCCACCCCTCTCTCCTGTCACCCCAGATCCTCCTCCTTTCCACCATCATGTCACCCCGGACCACTCCACCATCACCTCCTCATCCCTCCCGTCAACCCGGACCCCTCCTCCCCCCCTCTTGTCACCACGATGCCCTACTGTCCTATAACCCCGGACCCCTCATACTCGTCCCGCCTGTATCCTAAGTAGCAGAAATGCTTTTCCAAAAATTCCTATATGTTATTGGATTGTGTTGGTATATTACTGCCACATCAGGGTGCACCTAATTTTTTTCAAAAAGTTTTTTTGGATGTGCAGAACCAAATAGTGGTTTCTGGCACCAAGATGCAAGGAGCAGACATTTTAAGTCCAGCAAGTTGTGAGGCAATGCCCTAACCATTAGAGGGGGTATTTAGTCCGCAACAATATTTAGGTGGATTGTAGGAGTCAAAGTAAGGTTAGGGTCACACTTTGTGTTGAAGGTTCTGTTCAGAACCAACTCTGCATGGTCCGACAGGGTGGGGGAAAAAAAAAAAAAAAAAGTGCAGCATGTCACAATATTTTGTAGTAAAACAACCAAGACCACAATGGAGACCCAAGTGTGCCGACTGTTCTCAACAAGTCCATTGCGCGCCATTGGGGTATGTTGTAGAATGGATCTGGTTCCACCTCGGTGATGGAGGTTCAAACCTCCGATGCATGTGTGAACTAGGTCTAAGTTAAAGGGGTGTTCTGGGACTGATTAATGCTCGTTCATCCATCGGGGTATGAGTAAAAACAGAAGAGAAGACTCACACTTACCTCCCGGACGCTCCCGTTCACTCCTCGCTGCCAAACATCGGTCTATCCCGGAACACCCCTTTAAACAACAATGCAGGGAACCCAAGTTTCCCAGCAGGACATTGACCAGAGCATCACAGTGCCTCTGCTGGCTGGTCTTCTACCCATACAGCACTGCTTCGTAGCATCTCTTCTCATGGAACATCCAGCCACCCAGGTGATGTACAAGATAACGTGATTCCTCAGACTAGGCCATCTTCCTTCACTGCTCCATGGTCCAGTTCACATGCCCATAGTAAGTGTTTTTGGCACTGGACAGGGGTTAGCAGGGTTGCTCCGACCGGCCTGGACACTTATACACGTCATGTTGTACTGCCCTGTGTGGTCCGACACCTTTCCAATCCACAAGCACCTTCCACCTAGAGGTCGGTTAGGAGGTAGCTAGGAGTTGTCCATGTTACAGAATGAGAAGGGGAGCGCTTGCAGCCGTCCTCCCCATTCATTTCCAGGAGGGTCCAGAACAGGAGGGTGGCGCTTGCAGCCGTCCTCCCCATTCATTTCCAGGAGGGTCCAGAACAGGAGGGTGGCGCTTGCAGCCGTCCTCCCCATTCATTTCCGGAAGGGTTCAGGACAGGAGGGTGGCGCTTGCAGCCTTCCCCCATTCATTTTAGAGGGTGGGCTTCACCGCTATACGGAGGGTGGCGCTTGCAGCCGTCCTCCCCATTCATTTCCGTAAGGGTTCAGGACAGGAGGGTGGCGCTTGCAGCCGTCCTCCCCATCTCATTTCCGGGAAGGGTTCAGGACAGGGGGGTGGCGCTTGCAGCCGTCCCCCCCATTCATTTCCGGAAGGGTTCAGGAAGGAAAGGGTGGCGCTTGCAGCCGATCATCCCCATTACATTTCCCGGAAGGGTTCAGACAGGAGGGTTGGCGCTGCAGCCGTCCTCCCCCAATCATTTCCGGAAAGGGTTTCAGGACAGAGGGTGGGCCGTTTCAGCAGCCGTACCTCCCCATCATATTCCGAGGGTTTCAGGACAGGAGGGTGCGCTTGCAAGCACATCCCCCCAATTTATTCCGGAAGGGTTCAGACAGGAGGTGTGGCGCTGCACCGTCCTCACGCACATTCACTGTCTTGGTGAAGGGTTTCAGGACAGGAGGGTGGCGCTTGCAGCCGTCCTCCCCATTCATTTCCGGAAGGGTTCAGGACAGGAGGGTGGCGCTTGCAGCCGTCCTCCCCATTCATTTCCGGAAGGGTTCAGGACAGGAGGGTGGCGCTTGCAGCCGTCCTCCCCATTCATTTGCCGAAGGTGGTTCAGGACAGGGAGGGTGGCGCTTGCAGCCGTCCTCCCCATTCATTTCCGGAAGGGTTCAGGTACAGGAGGGTGGCGCTTGCAGCCGTCCTCCCATTCATTTCCGGAGGGTTCAGGACAGGAGGGTGGCGCTAGCAGCCTTCCTCCCCATTCATTTCCGGTAGGGTTCAGGACAGGAGGGTGGCGCTTGCAGCCGTCCTCCCCATTCATTTCCGGGAGGGTGGCGCTTGCAGCCGTCCTCCCCATTCATTTCCGGGAGGGTGGCGCTTGCAGCCGTCCTCCCCATTCATTTCCGGGAGGGTTCACAACCGGAGGGTGGCACTTGCAGCCTCCCCCCCCCCATTAATTTCCGGGAGGGTTAGGACAGGAGGGTGGCGCTTGCAGCCTCCCCCCCCCCCCATTAATTTCCGGGAGGGTTAAGGACAGGAGGGTGGCACTTGCAGCCTCCCCCCCCCCCCCATCATTTCCGGTAGGGTTCAGGACAGGAGGGTGGCACTTGCAGCCGTCCTCCTCATTCATTTCCGGGATGGTTCAGAACAGGAGGGTGGCGCTTGCAGCCGTCCTCCTCATTCATTTCCTGGAGGGTTCAGAACATAGCCAAATGAGTGAGCGCGTCATGCTCATAGCTAGATACGAGACAACCTCAATAAATGGGTACACCTCTTTAAACGCATATTCCCCCATCTTGGATATCTACAGCATATCCACAGCTGGGACCTGCATTCATCTCCATAGAGGTGTCCATGGCGGTATTCAAATCCTCATGGACATCAATGAAGAGATCCAGGAACATGCAGCCACTCCTCTACTCAGTCGCCATGGTACCAAGCAGAACAGTGTTTGGGAGACCCCAGATCTGGCAAAAGGTGCAGGTCCCAGGGGCGAGAACTGCATTGATCATACACGGATGGTACAATCCAGGACTATAAATGGTCTGACGGCTGGGTCTCCCTCTGATTGTGATGGTAGGTGTTATTTTCATGCTGACCTGCGGCAGAGACGTGGAGCCCCTCATCCTCCAAGCTAGAATTTCACCGTTGTCAGCTGTAAAATTCCATCAAATAGTGGATCTGCATCCCATGAATGGACGCTCAGAGCAGAGAGGACGCCGGGGATCAGTTAGTGATGGGTCACTAATGTACGGCTTCCAGCATATAAAGCCCGTGTCAAGCCTGGCCCACCACAGCCAGATAACCAGTGTACCCGGAGGACGCAGCCAGCACTGGGGGCACCACAGAGAGCAGGCGCCATCTAGAATTCATAGCCCTGGCACTAACCTCACAGCTGGAGGCACTGCCCTGCCCACTCTCCAAGAGCACCTAATGCTTATGGGCCCTCAGGGGAAAGGAGTGTCACACCCCCCGATATAAAACAACAACAGGATCACCTTCTATTGTGTGTTCTGTATGGTAACTATGGAGACTGCCCGTCACAGACCCCCACGTGGTACATACAGAGAAGACAGCGGCGGGCTGATATCCTCTATGTGCTGAAATCTCCAGGGGGCGCTCACACCGTGTTTCTGTCTCCATTTGTGGTAGCCCAAAATAAAAAAAAATACCCCAACACATCCCCCGGTGGAGTCAACATGGAGGCTTCTTACCTCAGACACAGCAGCGCCACCTACCAGGGCTGTGGAGTCGGTAGCTTTTTTGCAGGATTCGGAGTAGTCATAAAAAGGGACTGACTCCCAAAATATATAATAAGTTGGTCCAGTTAGTTCGATGCAAAGAGCAAGAGGAATTGGGTCCGGCCAGTGCTGCTGCTCCCATATCTTCAGCCTCATCACATGAGGAGTGTAAATGATGACATGAGCAGGCAAAGTGCTGCCCCAGGGGAAAAAAATTCTGCTCCCTGGCAAACCAATTTTCAGCAAAATTTTTCCCCTCTTTCAAAGAAGTAGAAGAGTTCAACCATTTCAAAACTGACTGTGGCTGAGGCAATCCTTTATACCCTGACATTGTTAGAGATGTTGCCCCTGTGGTCACCGCTTTGGGCCCCCACCCAAGTAAGTGTAGAGAGGCCGTTCTCTAGCCTGGAAATAATGAATCAGATGTGAAAGGGCATGTATGCAAGATCTGATGGAGCCCAATACTAAATTTTTCAGAAAAAAATTTAGAGACTCCACGAATGTTCCTGCAGGGTTTTGCATATTTACAATTTTTTTTTTGTTCTAAAGTCATATCCAATAAATATATTTTACACTGACAAAACAAAATGGTAACAATGGTTTGAACTTGTGACTTTCAGGCTCCATATCTCACCATCCACTACAGTTTGTACATGAGGCTACTGTAATTTTATATACAGTCATCTTACCGATCTTATACATACATTTGACTTGCAAGTATTTAGCATCTGCTTAGTTCTGCAGATTATTTCCTGTAACTGCACTGTTACGCTCCTAAGAATCAAAATGTTAATTTGTATTATTTTGTTAGCATTTGGGAATCCACCTTTTTGGTTTTCAGCTCTGCCTATATCCTTCTGGGCTCTGGATCAGATTCAAGCATATCTTGACCAAAATCTGATCCCAGGTGTCTTCTACACATTCCCAATGTTGGTGCAGACTGGACTTGGATACAAATACAGCTTTTTTCTAAACTACTCCACCCAGAAGTGTTTCAAAAGATCAAAACATCGTTACCCTTTTGCTTGTCAGTGTCTTTTCTACCTAGATAGCTTGATTATTGTATCATAAGGTGATAAACAGCCAGATGTTTTTACTACAGTAAAGTTATCACTTAAACATGCGCCGGGTATGAGGGAGTCAGGAGTCGGAGGTTTGGGAAATTGAGGAGTCGTAGTCGGGGCTTTGGCTTGCCGACTCCACAGCCCTGCCACCTACTGCACGTTCATGTCCGCCCACCCCTCCCTTCTGTCACCCCAGATCCTCCTCCCTTCCATCATCCTCACCCCTCCATCATGTCACGACAGACCCCTCCTCCCTCTTGTCAACCCAGACCCCTCCTATTACCCTGGACCCCCCTTGTCCCTCCTGTCACCCCCTTCCTTGTCCCTCCTGTCACCCCCTTCCTTGTCCCTCCTGTCAGCCCCTTCCTTGTCCCTCCTGTCAGCCCCTTCCTTGTCCCTCCTGTCAGCCCCTTCCTTGTCCCTCCTGTCAGCCCGGTTCCCTCTTGCACCACCCCTCCCTGCTGTCTCACAGCGCCACCCTGCGGCAGACCTCCACACACCAGTCCCTGCCAGTCATGCAGCGTCACCCCCCTTCTCTCCAGCTGATGACCGCTTTACACTGAAGCCGGGCGCCTGTAACCAGTCCCCGGTGCGGACGCCGCGCTCACACAGCCGCTGCCCTCACCACGCGGTAAAGCCTGCGTCTGTCAGCAGCCCCGGCACAGGACAAGCCCGCCCCGGAGCCCTGCTCCCTAACAAGCGCCCCCCACCTTCTTCACTTCGAAGCGCTTCTTGCCGGCGCTGTTGTTGGCGCCGCTCGGAGTATCCACATCCATCGCAGCAGCCATTTTGAACGCTAAAATTCCGGGATTTGAAGGCGCATGCGCCGGCGGGAAAGCCGCACTGACGTCATTTCCATGTGACCATTTTCTTAAAGGCGCTGGCTGGGGGCGTGGCCTCGCATATGTGGGCGGAGCCTGATAACAAGGAAGGGAGGGGGGGAAGGGTCTCCTTATGGGATGAGTGTTCTGGATGAGAACTATGGAGATTGCTGTACAGGCCACAGTGATAGGAAAGAAGTGACTTCATACCATAGCGAAGGACTATAGCACTGGTATCTGATGCTGGGACGGCCATAGGCGCCTTACATGCAGTGCTTATGTTGCTGTTTGCATTGAGAAAGCACCGTCCTATGTGTGTGAGACAAATACAGCACTCGCCATTATTATTATTTATTTTATAGCGCCATTGATTCCAGGGCGCTGTACATTCAGGGGGTTACATACATAACAGTCAGACAAGTACAATGGTGACAATCTGTGACTAACAGCAGGTACAGAGGGAGAGAGGACCCTGCCTGTGAAGGCTTACAATCTACGAGTATGGGGGAAAGAGACAGGAGGGGCAGACATGTTTGTGGAGGGTGTAGTGACAGCCGGGTTATTCTAGGTTGTAGGCAGTCCTGAAGAAATGGGTTTTCAGGTTGCTTTTGAAGCTGGAGAAAGTTGGGGAGAGTCTGATGTGTTGGGGCAGTGAGTTCCAGAGTGTGAGGGAAGCACGAGAGAAATCTTGGAACGGTTGTGAGGAGGGATAAGGGGAGCGAGGAGAAGGTCCTGTGAAGAGCGAGGTTGCGTGAGGGGGAGAGTATCTGGAGATTAATGCAGAGATGTACGGAGGGGAGAGGTCATGGAGGGCCTTGTAGGTCAGGGTTAGTAACTTGAAATTAATGCGCTGATTGTTAGGAGCCTTACTTCTTCCTTGTGTGTCCTGTCCTTTGTCTTCTCTTCCCCTGTTTTGTGAGTCTGTCTTCATGTCTTGGAAGCAATTGTGTTACTCTAGCCGTCTATGGGTCTGTCCCCTCAGTGGCCCCAGTGATGTGCGCTATTGGGTTGCGGACTAGAAATGTGCTTTAGTTAATTCACGAGATTTACTTGTTTTATAACTGCACTCTGATTTTTGCTGATTTGTTGGCACAGTATCTCTTTGATATTTAATGTACGGCTTTGTTGATCGTATTTTTGTATTTTTGTACTGAAAACTTTAATAAAAATTTACAGTTAAAAAAAAAAAGAAATTAATGCGCTGGGTAATGGAGAGCAACAAAACAATCACCAATCCGTCTAAATAGCAAGACGCGCCACCTCAGCCTGTAACGGAGTCCCCCAACACCGTTCAATAGTCCATCCAAGAAATCAACAGCAGCCTGCATTAATCCTTCAAACAAGTATTGTAAACTTTTCCATTTTAATATATCTTTTTCCTTTACAAAGTCATACTGTATCCATCCGAGGGTCACATATATTTAAAAGTCCAGAATGTGGTGGTCTGTACAGTAGTACAATGGGAGGATACAATCTAGTACAATGGGAGGATACAATCTAGTCACGCCCGCTTGAGGAAGTAGGTCCGCCTCCGAAACGTTGCGGTTTGGCGTGTGAGGACTCCCAACATCTGGCGCTTGTACAATGAGATATATTAACCTTATGGATCTTTAACTTATATGTGGACATTATGTCAGACCACCCCATTGTGGACTTTTAAATATATGTGACCCTCTGGCCATGTTCACACGGCGTATTTTGGGACGGATTTCGTTCCGTATTTCGCAAAATATGGCTGAAATCCGTCCCAGTCATTACCCTAATTCACAGTTCTCATAGATTACTATGGATTCTGTCTCCTCTCCCCGCGCGCCGTCTGTGACATGACAATTATTCACGGCGGGAAGGTCTAAGTCTATTACTCCCCCCCCCCACCCACCCCCCCCGGCTGCATGACACATGGCGTAGCTGCGGGCGAAATCCGTTCCTCGCAAGTACACCGTGGATAAGCTGTGTGAACATAGCCTCTGATGGATACAGAATGACTTTGTAAAGGAAAAACATATATTAAAATGGAAAAGTTTACAATACTTGTTGGAAGGATTAATACAGCCTGCTGCTGATTTCCTGGGTAATGGATAGCCAGTGAAGCGATTGGCAGAGGGGAGAGGCAGAGGAGTAGCCATGTAATGCAGGAGGCGTAAAGTGTGTTGGGTGTACGTCAGGGATGGCGCCTTCTTAGTGCATGAACTAACGCGGCAGATGGTGTTACTCATACTTAACAGCTCTCCCTGACCAACAAGGAGACTCCCTGAAAAGGGGGTTCTCCCGGTCTCGCTGAAGAGTTGGTAAATCTCCCGATATGGTAGGTTTGCCACCAATCTGATAAACCACTGGCAGGGACAGTTTTACTGCCAGGGGGCATGTGCTGGTATTTTATTTGTACCGGCCATATCAAGTACTGGTAACGTTTATAATACACTCTTGGGCCTGGCTACTAGGATATGTCCACGCAGCTTATTTAGACGCTGTTCAGCGCTTATTTTTCAGCGCCCAAAACAGCATCAAAAACATGCCTGAAATGTGCTTCTTCAGAAGAGGTTTTGGACGAGGTTTCCACCCATACAAATTAATAGCCAGGGCAAAAACCGGCCCGAAAAGCGCTCCAAAAACGCGACGCACACTATATACACTAGTGCAGCATGTATGGCTTAATAGGGGCCAAATATAGTCACAAGTTGACAACGTTTGGTCGGTTCTAGCCTAAGCCTATATGGCAGCTAAACCACTTTATACATCTGGCATTTTTACTGGCTGTGGGTTACTCTTTATATAGTGCTGGTGCCAGGGTAAAGCATCATGAGACGCCAACTTGACATCACTTGGTACATAGGGACCACATTGTAGCTCAGCTCTGAAGGAAAGCTGATTGATGTGGTGTTACTGAGCTTGGATGCTGATTAGGAGATCCAATGTCCAGTAAAGCTGAAGGATAGCACATCCCTTATCTGCTTTCCTCCAAAGCTGTTACACAGATGTGACAAGGGGGTGGGGATTTGTGCAAAAGAGGGTGTGTTATGTAAAACAGTGGGTGTGGCCCACACAACCATCAAGGCAACAAACTGCGATTCAAAATCTCCCTGTAGGCCACTTCCAGAAGTTGGCAAGTATGAGGTTACTCCATATGGAGATATCCCAAAAATGCCATAGACACTGGCCCCATCCACATACCGTATTAGACTAAGTGCGCACTATTATCTGGTGCTGTGACATAACAAAAAACAGGGGTTGTCTCACTACTAAGATTAGCTTTAAACATGTAGGGAACAGTAAATTAAGACATCTTCCAAATATATCGCTTTGTTTATTTTGCATTGTTGAGATAAGAAAGAATTTATCTGCTGTGAGTGCACACAGGTTTCTCTAGGTTAGGATATGTTCACACAGTGTCTTGCGGCATGTACCTATGCGCGCCACAGGACGCTGTGTGTTTAGAAAAAAGCGCAGGGGTGGCCTCATTCACTTTTATTATTCCTGCCACATGTACTCCAGAAAGAAGTGACATGTCACTTCTTTCCCCCGGCGTTCAATACATTGCGGGGAAGATGGCAGATACCAAAAATACAGGACATATTTTGGGGAGCATTGCAGCGCAGTTATGCCCTGAAATACATCCTGTAAAACGCCCTGTGAACATAGCCTTACTGTCCTGCTTTCCTCTTCTCTCTCTCCTCTGTCTTATCTGATATCAGGGATGAGAACAGGTCGGAGCTGCCGGCAGCTTGAGAACAGAGCGTTATCTCAAATAAGTAATTAGTCTCCTTTGTTTGTTTACTTTGAGCTCTGAAGCTCTCTGCACTTATAGATAACATCTCCTGCTCTCATGTCCGTGCCATTAGAAGAGCTGTGAATACATAGCTGATATGCTAATCACTGCTACAGAACCAGCTACAGCCTAACCAAGAAGAGACAGCATGCAAAATCTAAAACTGCTTTTGCCTCTAAGGCTATGTTCACACGGCTTAATTGCGGGACGTATTTCGCCCCGCAATTACGCCGTGTGTACGGGGGCGGGGGGGATGGCAGCCCGCCGGCCCCATAGACATGTATTATGCTTGCCGCGTATGCGCCGTGAATAATTGACATGTCACTTATCTCCCCGCTCGCCGTATTGTGCGAGCGGGGAGAGGAGACGTAATCCATAGTACTCTATGAGAACTGTGGATTACCGTAATGGCTGTGACATATTTCAGCCCATAATTAGCGCAGTACGCCGCAAATTACGGGCTGAAATAAGTCCCAGAATAAGCCGTGTGAACATAGCCTAATACAGGGTGGTGAGACAACCTGTTTGGGTATGTTCACACAATGTATTTTGAAGAGTAAATTTACTGTTCAAAATCCGCCTCCGAATCTGCTTCAAAAACATCTGATTAGAGGCGTATTTTGAAATGTATTATGAACCGTAGTTAGAAAAATCCTAATCCCTTTTGTTTCCTGTGGTGATTTTACTTGTGTAAATGCTTCAAGAATTGACATGTCGCTTATATTTACGGTCGTAATTGATTCCGGAAAACGTCTCGCAATTACACTTGTGAAATAAGTTTTATTCAGTGACAGAAGAACTGAAGATTATCTGAGGCTCATTTTGGGCCGTATTTCAGCGCGTTAAACGCGTTAGAATACAGACCAAAACACACCGTGTACACCTTAACGTGTTCATTGACTCGTGTAGGTGGATGGATGTGCAACGTACATTGACATTCTGTCCTTTTTCATATTATCCGTCAGTTAAATTTTGACAGATGGAAGACGCAGGACTGTGAGGATAGGTAGAAGACTGCCTTGGGCGCCACTTCATCCCAGGCAGAAAATGGGGTGTGAGGAGGTATGGAGGGGGCTGAATTTTCCATTGGGGGGGGGGGGGGGGGTCGCAGGGCCGGCTATTCCATTGGGCAAGGTAGGCGGTTGCCCGGGGACCCCACAGGCTCAGGAGGCCCACCCGGGGGCAGCCCCCTACACCCCTACCCGGGGGGCGACCCAGGCTTGCCGGTGGGCCCCGGGACCCCGGCACTCGGGTGAGAGCGGCCCTCCGGACCGGGGGGAAGAGGGGGGAAGCAAAGACATAGGTAAGTATTTATTCATTTTTTTTTTTTTTTAAAAAGCTTTAATTAAAACTGGAACCCCAAAACCCCCCTTCCCCAAAAATTTGCCCCCCTACCTGCCCTACTTACTGGCCCTATCTTCTAATTACTGTCCCCTACCTGCCCTAATTACTGTCCCCTACCTGCCCTACTAACTGGCCCATCCAAATTACTGGCCCCCTACCTCCCCCTAATTATTCGCCCTGCTTCTAATTAGGGCCCTTTCTTTTTAATTTTTGGCCCCTATCTGCCCAATTACTGGCCCCTACTTCAAAATTTTTACTGCCCTTCTGCAAATTTATTTCCCCCTATCTGCTAATTAGGCCCCTATTACCTGGCAAAATAACGGGCCCTATTGCTAAAAATGGCCTATTCCCTAGCTAATTTACTGGCCCTCCCCTGAAATTTTAATTATGGCCCTCCCTGTTAATTACGGGCCCTCCCCTGGCTAATTACTGGCCTACCGGTTAATTAGTGGCCCCTACCTGGTTAATTAGTGGCCCTATTATGGGGGGATAATACAGGGGGGGCCTTACAATTAGGGGGGAATAAAAAGGGTGGTTTACAACTATGGCAGATTTTTTACAGGGGGGTCTACAAATGTACGGGGGCTGTAACCTCTCAGGGCGCAATCGCCTTCGGGGGCCCTTAAACCTACCTATTTAAAAGGTTGGCACTTTACTTAATTACTAAATGTGGGGCGCCCATAAAAGAGGAAGGAATCAGTAGCGAAGGGGGGGAGGATTTAAGATTTTTTTCGTTAATTTTGCAGGGACGGGGGCGGCCGGGAGAAGTCGTCACGGCGGTTGGACAGACGAGAGGGAAAAAAGGGAAAAAGAACGATTCAGAGAACACTATCAGAAGGATCTCCGGTGGGGCCCTGATGAAGGGGGGGTTTTTTTGCTCTACTGCCATCAGTGCTTAGTCTCGTCATGTAAGGTTGAATGGTGGTTATATTTTTTATTTGTTTTTTTAGTGTTTTTTTTTTTTTGAGGGGGGGCCCAGTACACAGCTCTGCCCAGGGGCCCATAGTGCTGTTAAGACGGCCCTGGGGGGTCATTATGTGCCTTATTTTCCTAGGGCAGCAAAACCCCTTATCCCAGTCCTGAATGGAGGATGTAGGGCGCTGCGCTTTTTCAAGTTGAACAAAAACGCAAACGTTAGGGCATGTTCACACGGCGGTTTTGGCCGCGGCTTTCGCTGCGGTTCCTGCGGCCAAAGCCTAGTCGAACCGCGCCGCAAACTCGCGTCTCCCGACGCGGGTGGTGGGCGTGGTCTCGGTGGGGAGGGGCGTGGTTCGGGCCGCGGCTTGCGCCGATGGTTTGCCCCCATGCAAATTAATAGCAGGGGCAAACGCCCGCGGCCGCCCCCCCCAGCCGCGCACCCACCCCCCCCGGCCCCGCGCCCGCGAGAGACTCCCTGTCAAAATTGAAGGAGAGTTTTCAACGCGTGGGTTTGGCCGGGCCCCTGACCGTGGCCAAACCCGCGGCGTGGAATTTAACGCGGTTTCAATGGGAAACCATGTTAAAAAAGGCGCGATTTTGGCCGCGGTTTTTTGACCGGGGAAAACCCGGTCAAAAACCCCGCAGCCAAAACCGCGGCCAAATCCGCCGTGTGAACAGGGCCTTACAGTACATGTTTTTTTAAAGTGTATGTTAAAGGAAAACGTATTCTAGTGCATGGGCCCCTGTGGTAAACGTATACGTTTGTATCTGTCATTAAAATATAAACCAACCTACGCATTCAAAATGCAAGGAAAAACAGGTGACAGCCAATAGAAAAAACAGATGTCAAATGTCTCCTCAAAATAGTGCTCGTTTGGCATACGTTTGGTGTAAGGGTATGTTCACACGGTGTATTACAGTGTGTACAGGTACAAACCGAAATACACCTTCATTAGCGCTGTTGAAAGTACACGCTGGCCAGCACGACTTTAAACGTGAACCAGCTCTCGCCCCGTTCCCCTTTTACGTTGGCGCTTTAGCGCCCCCAAAGAAGGGACAGGCATTTTTTTACAGGGTTTAAAATTTCGTGCCTAAAAAAAGAACGTTAAAAACACCATTGGTGGATTTTTTAGTAAAAAATTCTTTTTACCGTGTTTCGGCACAATGACGCGCTAAAATATTCCCCACAAATACATACCCCAAACGTTATAATATACATGTTTGACTTAATAGATTGAACCTGTAAAGTGCAGGCAGGGGGGTGACGGGGGTGGTAGTGTCAGCCTCTGATGGGATTTCTGGGGATGTATTTCACCGGGTTTTAAGGGAAACAACCACAGGAAATTCTCAGCTTAGGTCTTGCAGACTTTACTGACGGCACCAAATTTATAGCATGTTACACTGAACAGGCAGACATTTCTTCATATGCACAGTACTCATCACAAATGACAAATGCTCTCCTAGGCTAGCAATTATTAATTTGAAAGAGCCATTGATTCCAGGGCGCTGTACATTCAAGGGGGGGTTACATACATAACATGTGTCAAAAAAAGTACAGTGACAACAATAAGGGGGCCCGCAATTTGGGAACCCCAGGGGGAGAGGACCCTCCTAGAAGGCTTTGGTCAAAAGGGAGGGGGGATTTTAGGGAAAAGGTGAGGGGTGAAAGGGTTGTAATGTGGGTAGTTTGGGCAGAGTTATGAATTGTAGCATACCTGAAGAGAAGGGTTTTCAGGTTTTTTTGAACGGTGAAAGTGGGGGAGTCTGATGTGTTGGGGGATGGTTCCAGAGGATGGGGGGAAACAGGGGGAAGTCTTGGAGAGGTTGTGTGAGAAAGCTGACACAGAGAGCGCAAGAGAAGGACAGCCGTGAGAAGCGGGGGGATTTCGTGAGGGGGGGTATCTGGGAAATTTGGGGAGATGTCGGAGGGAGAGGGTTTTGGGAGTCTTGTAGGTATGGTTAAACTTGAAAATTTATTTGCTGGGCAGTGGGTAACCAATAGAGGGATTGGGAAAGGATCGAGGAGAGATGTGGATCACAAGTTGGGAATGTATTTAAGGGGGAAAAAAATATTTTGAGGGGGGCCCAGAGGAGGATGTTGCTAGTTAGGGGGGGGAGTTACAAAAGGCTGGGACTAGCAATTTTTCTAGCATAAAAGTTAAAGGAGTTGTCTCATTAATAGCTTTCACCCTCGTCTGTGAAGGGGAGTTGAATTGAGGGGCGGTAGTTCTCCCCTCTTCCCCCCTCCCTCTTCCCCCCTTCCCTTTTTCCCCCCCCTCTCAGCACACGGGCAGCTATCCGGATGTGTTAGAGTTAACCCTGTGTTGCCTGCCTAGAGAGGTCATCTTGTTTTTTTGCAGAACAGATGGGCTGCAAGTGTTCCTTATACCCTCTGCTTAGCTTACATTTTCCCACATCCCGCAACAAAAAACAAACCCTCTCAGAACAGGGGCGGGAAAAGCTGCAAAGTGTTACTAAAAAGTTCCCTAGTACAGCTGATCTTTTCCCAAAATTGATAGAAATTTTTAAGTTACGCTCCACAGACATAGTTTAAAAGAAAAACCGGGGTCACGCTGTCACATCTATTGATCACCTAATCCCCGCTCATCTGTGTAGAGAGCAGGAGGAAGCAGGCACAACGGGGTTTAACCCAGGCAGTAAGGACACAGCCAGAGTCCCCCTCCCCCCCAAAAGCATTCGTCGGGGGGGGCCTCTGCTCCAAACCGTCTTCAAAGGTATGAGTCATTCGACCTGACAGCCAAAAGATGGGATCAACAGGTCGGCGCTATAAAAATTTTGAGAAGCTAGCACTCCTAGGGAAAGGGAAAAGCCAAAACAGTAGGAAATTTGTAATGAACATATTTGCAAAGCTGCTTGTTTTTTAAAGATCTTTTAATTAAAACCCAATCATTGTAGCGAGACAACCCCTTTAAGGAAAAAGCAGATTTGAGAGATATTTTTCAGGTGAAGGCGGCAGGTAAGGGCTTGGCTGTGTAGCTTGAAGGACAGTGTGAAGTCAAAGATTATACCCAGGCAGTGGACGTGCAGGACCGGTGACAATATAGCCCCATTGACTGTTATAGATCAGATGGGGGTAAAGAGTGGGACAGTTGAAAGATGGTGAATTCAGTTTTCCACATGTATGAAAACTGCCTAGGTGTAAGACCTTCTTTATTGCTAATATCAAACCAATCAGAGCGGGTCTTTCATTTTTCCAGAGCACTATATGAAATGAAAGGGGCGCTCTGATTGGTTGCTATAGGCAACATAGAAAGTCTTAGACCTAGACAGTTTTCATACATGAGGCCCTTAGTTTTAGGAGGCAGGAGGAGAAGAAGGAGGATATGAGTAATTGGCAATTTCTCACACTTTAATCCAGCAGCCTTTTCCTCTAGACTCCAGCCTCTAGCTCAGCGCTTAAGCATTAAAGGGGTTTTGCCAAGATCTCATTTCATGCCTCCTCTATCCAGCTCTTCAGCTCTGTGTGCCCAGAAGGGGGCGTGTGTGATTTGTTTGAATTGCATATCATGTGACCCAGCAGGATGACATCACCAGGCCTTTCCTCTCTATAGTCAAAGAAAGATCTGTTTATGTAAAGAGCTGTGAGTAGTTATAACGTAGCTCAGAGGTAAAACTTTTGCCTCCAGGCACAAGGGTCCTTGGCTCAAATCCCTGCAGGAACCAAACCTGAGGGTTTTTTTTTCTTTATCAATGCACAGACCTGATTGAAGTTTCTTTTTTAATTTATTTGCACTGTTTGACTAATTACTAAGGAATACAAAAGATAGAAGTAGTATGACAGCACTTGGGGTTTGAACACTCAGTAGCTGCCTGAGAGGAGAGGTGATGTCTGAGCATGTGTGACCAGGAGTGAGGAGCTCTCAGCCCTGGTCGTATCCCCTGGAGACGAGTTGTAAACAATGGATCACTAAAGAAGCAGCTAAAACAAAAACATTTCAGAATGATGAATGGTGAAAATGTTTATTATTTAATTTACAAACTTCCCACGTCAATTTTACTTTGTGGCAAAACCCCTTTAAGGCTGTCAACATCTGTTGCCACGCTCTCCTGAGAAAAATCCAGGCAGGTCTGCTTCACACTCAGTCCTCAGTGGCCTCCTTCTTTATTTGGCTCAGCTCCAGAGCAGGGATTCCTCATAAGAGCTACTTGCACTCTTGAAGATAGTTGTCATGCACAAGGGCCATTTGCTCTCCTTGGATCCCCGGGATCACTTAAGTTGCTCACTGTTCTCTGTCTCTCCTTTGTTCTCTTTCCCCGATAGTTCTCCGGTCTGTCCCTCTTTACCCACTGTGCTTGCTCTCTCTTTCTTCTGTCTACCTTTCTCTGCACCTTCCTTCTTTTTCTCCTCTGTGAGTAGTCTCGTCCTAGGTGGATCAGGACAACCTGATCTTGGTCCACAGCCGGTTTGTGATCAAGTGACCCTTTTTAGGGAAAAACTTGTAACAAAACAAAACCCA